>JAADWV010000660.1:0-17937 GCA_023336295.1 Pythium folliculosum | reverse complement strand
TGCTGAAGTTCCACGTGGCGTTGGTGCCTGGCTCGGCGTTCGGTGAGGTCCACGGCCTGCGTATCTCGTACGCGAGTTCGATGGACACGATTGAGAACGCGATGAACGGTTTGCAGAACGCGCTTGCCTCGCTCAAGCTGGAGTAGGATGTCACAGATTTGTGAATGAATATTTTTTGTGTTTGCTTTGTCCGGTGCGTTTCGAGTGTTTACGCGTGACAGGCAATCAAGTTCGCGATTGTAAAGAGATACAGCGAGAGCACCAGATTGTCGATCTGGGTCGTCGCTGCCTCGAGAAGACTCGTCAGCGTGGTGCAGATAATGAGCAGCACGAGCTGAGGCACAAAAGAGGGTTAGATACGATGGCAGGACTGGTGTGGCTGCGTGTCTGAGATTTACCTGTGTCAAGGCGCCATCCGAGAGCGCTTGTCCGTGGAAGTCGTGGAGAACGAGCGATGCGATCGTCATGGAGACCATGACAGCAGCCGTGCCCTCGAGCGTCTTGGTACCGAAGATCCTTTGTTTCCCGAATGTCGACCCGATCGCCGCACCCATCGCGTCGCCCACGCCCAGCGCGACCACACCGGCATTCGAGGCGAGCGCGTTCGTCGGCGCGGTCGAATGGGCGAGCCAGAGCGGGAGCGCACAGCCCAGCAGCAGGTACGTGTGGGTGAGGATGACGCGTCCTCCTTCTCGGTGGTCGATGAACGGCTTCACAAACTCGGCGACTGTCTGCCCTAGAGGAGGCAGCGACACGGCCCGCACACACTCGGCGATGCAAAAGGACGCGAAAGCGACGCCGTACGATAGCGACAGCATCTCGGGGCTGAGGAAGAAGGCGGGGACGAACATCACCACCACCAGTGCGTGGAAGAGCTTGCGGGCGATGATCTGTCTCAGCGCGAACGTTGTGGAGATGACGGCAAACGCTGGTACGGAGACAACAAGACAGCCCACCCAGAACACGAGCAAATGCCATCTCACGGGCTTCTCGATGAGGAACTGAGCGAGCCACGCCACGGGATTCCACGTGTCGAGGAGAAGAGATGCCCACGGGTACACGACACCGCCCAATACGACCACGACCGTCGAGAGGAACTGAGCCGTGGCCAACGGCGGCAACGGCGCAGCCACCACGTGGGGTGATGGAGAGCCGTACTCACTCAGCAGCGGCGTGAGCGCCACACAAACAAGCAGCGCGCCGACAACGCCAACCTGGAGGGCGAGCTGGTGGGGCTCTCGTTCCATCATTGGCGAGGCGTGGAGATGCCAGGCGGCGACGGCACGGTCGGGAAGCGATGACGACTCGTCGCCGAGCTACACAAGAGGTGAGCAGTCGGACAGATCCAATGGAATTGAACGCACACAGAACTCACCTTCAAAGCAGTGACCAGAACGAGGTCCACCACGCCGATGCCCACGGCCTGTGCGGCGATGAGCGCTTCTCCGATGGTGAACGACCGTCGTAATGCCAGTCGCCCGAAGCGAAATGCGATTGAAATGGCAACGCGGCCGATCGTCGGCAGCACAAACCGGAACTCTATCGGCACAAAAGCGCGTAGTGTGAATGCGCTGCACAATGACCGCCGCGAATCGTAAACGGAGGTCCAAACGTACCAGACTCAACGTCGAGATGGCTACACACGGCGGGCAGCACCACCATGTCGACGATGGCGGTGGGCAGAACACCAGCGGAGCCGAAGCACACAGTCTTGATGAGCAAACTGGCGCTTGCCGTGGCAGAAATCCATAAGTAGAGCAGCGTTGGGCCTACACACCACGATCGGATTGTCTGTCAGTGTCCTAAACTTCCACTCAGGTGTTCCAATTGCAAGGGGGGCAGGACCAGAAACACTGGGCTTATCGCTGTACGCGATCGCCAAGAAGCGGCTCAGCAACACTAGCGGAGGCAGGATACACCCCACGGCGAGTCCGCTGTCGCGCTCCTGTCTGCATACCACGCACACACGTATCCAGTGACAAGCGTCAGTGCCACCGTGACAACGTACCGCTCCACACAGACTGCGCATCAAGCAACACGTTACCTGGACAGCTCCTCCATAGCCTTCGAGACGGCCCGCGTGGACAGCAGCGCGCGCGCGACGGCTGCAAAGGCCACTGCATTGAATATATGCAGCACGCGCGGCAGCAACCCCACCAGCAGCGCGTCCTGCGTGTCTGTCTGTCGCTCGCGCGCGGCATCATCGTCCTCCTGGCTCGCGTCGTAGAAGCGGCTCGCGAGCCACGTGGCCCACGCCACCGCGAGCAGCAGCGCGGCACTCTCGGCGAGCAGCGCGCGCCGCGCCTCGGCTCGGGGCTTCACGCGCATTCGGGACAATACAGCGGCCGCTGCGTGAGCTCCGTTCTTGAGATGTGGCGCGTCACTGAAGCGTGTCGAGGATGTCCTGTCTGGATGTGTACAAACAGCTACAGAGCATAAACCCCATCCGCGGTATATATACGTCCACGATGTCATTGGTCAATAATAGGGCATACAGCTTCAACTTGGCCGTATAAATAAAGCGCCCATAGTGCGATTATAGGTGGCGCTTCAGGATCGCCATTCCTGCAGATCCGCAACGTCCCGACCGCCACCATGGCCGACGCGAAGCAGGCCGTGGAGACGCCCAACGACGACCTCGGAGAGCCGGACGTGAAGGTGATTTTGCTGGGCGACTCGGCCGTCGGCAAGTCCAAGCTCGTCGAGCGCTTCATGATGAACGAGTTCCAGCCGCGGCAGGTGCGCCATCAACCGCATCACGTTCAATATCTCTTGTTCTCTGTTCTGACAGCGCATCCCCACTTGCGCGGCTAGCTTTCGACGTTCGCACTGACGCTGTTCCGGAAAGAGGTCGAGATCGCGGACGACAGCGGCAAGAACAAGACGCTCAAAGTCGGTGCGTGGCGGCGGACGGACGGACCTGGATGTGTGAATTTATGGTGAGCTCACTCTTGTGCGGCCTTGTAGATTTTTGGGATACGGCCGGTCAGGAGCGCTTCTCGAGCATGCACGCATCGTACTACTACGGCGCGACGGCGTGTATATTGGTGTTCGACGTGACGCGCAAGGTCACGTACCAGAACCTCGCCAACTGGTACAAGGAGCTGCGCGACTACTGCGAGAACATCCCCGTGTTCCTCGTGGCCAACAAGATCGACGTCGATCTCACGGTGCGCCCATTGCGAGCGGCGCATAAGGTGGTTACGTTTCCTCTTTCTGATCTGGATGTGCGGTTGCCCGTCCGTAGGTCACGAGCAAGAAGTTCAAGTTCTCCGAGACCCACAACATGCCGTTCGAGTTCGTCTCGGCGGCCGACGGCACGAACGTCGTCAAAGTGTTCAAGGACGCGGTCACGGCCGCGTGGAAGTTCAAGCAGGACGGCGGTGACTTCATGTCGGACGTGCTCGACCTGCTCGGCGATGAATCCAGTACGCTTTAGTTCCTCTGTATTGAGTCCGGTGGTTGCTCCAGGAACTGACTCGATCTCTTTCTTGCACAGAGTAACACGATCGTCCCTGACAACACATCACGCACGCTTGCGTAACGAGACACAAATGATAAGCAAGGTGGATATGTATTGAGCGTGTGTGTATGCCGCTGGCCCCGGGTTATATACTAGGTCTCGGGGGAATAAGGCAGAAGGCAGAGCGGGCGGAAGAATCCTCCCACCGTCTATCTCACCTGCGGCTGGTACTCGTCCAGCTTGTCGAGCAAGGTCTTGGAGTAGTGCGGCGAGTAGTACTCCACGATCTCGGGCGGGTAGCAGTTGTTGATCTCCATGATGTACTCGGTGAGCTTGCCGCCGGCGGCCTCGCCGAGCGACTGCAGGAACTCGAGCCCGCCGTTCTGCACGAACGAGCGGCGCGCCTCGAGGTCGTGCGGCAACATCTGCGCAAACTGCTTGAGAATGTACTTTTGCACCTTCATGGGCGCCTCGCGGAGCAGCGGCTGCAGCGCCTGGAGGTGCGTGCACTTGGCGAGCACGCTCTTGAGCGCACGCTTGGCCTTGGTCTTGAGGTCGTCCGAGCTGTTGGGGTGCACCATGCACGCGAGCAGGTGGCGCAGCACGTCGGCCTCGGCGATCGCGCGCGCGTGATCGGGCGTGTGACGGCCGATCTGCCCGAGCGTCCACGCGCTCGCGGCCTTGATGTGGTCCTCGGGCTCCGAGATCAGCGCGTTCTTGACCGGCGAGATGCCCTTGGACGTGATCACTGCGAGCGCGAGCGTCTCGGAGAAGGCCGAGATGTACCCGATCGCCATGATGCCGGGCAGCTTGTTGTTGCCGGCGGCTTCGGCCACGTAGTCCACGAGCGCCGACGCGCCGCCGGCGTTCACGATGAGCTTGGCGAGCTCCGGTGTGTGCTTGGCGATCTCGCGCACGCAGGTCGCGGCGTTCTTGCGTACCGTGTGGTCAATGTCCTTGAGGCTGTAGAGGATGTTGGGGAAGATCTCGGCCTCGACCACGATCTCGGCGAGGTCCACCGAGTGCTTGGCGATCTGCGCGAGGCAGCTGCCCACCTGGCGCTTGAGCTTGGCGTCCGGGTGCTGGATGAGCGGCGCGAGGTACGCGACCGTGCCCGGGTCCACCACGGCCTGCGCGAGCTCGGGCGAGTGCTTGGCGATGTCGCCGAGCGCGGACGCCGCGACGCGCTTGAGCGCAACTTCGGGCTCCTGGATGCAGAGCACGAGCAGCGGCACGGCGCCGGCGTCCACGACGTGCTGCGCGAGCTCGCCCGTGTGCTGCGCGATGTAGCCGATGGCCCAGGCCGCGGCCTCCTTCACGGTCGGGTCGAACTCCTCGAGGCACGGCACGAGCGCCTCGAGCGCGCCCGAGTCGACCACGGCCTGCGCGAGCTCGGGCGAGTGCTTGGCGACCGAGCGCAGCACGAACGCCGCGGCCTTTTTGTAGAACCGGTTCTGCTCCGAGAGCGAGTACACGAGTTGTGGCAAAATCTCGTTGCCCACGACGGCCTCGGCGAGGTCGTCACTGTAGTTGGCGAGCCGCCCGAGCGCGAGCGCGGCCGACTGCTGGATGCTGGGCACGTTGTCGAGCAGCAGCGGGCGCAGCAGCTGCATGACGCCGGCGTTCTGCATGACCTCGATGTTCTGCGGACGCGTCGCGGCCTCGGCCACGGCCTGCACGAACGTCACGCGCGCCTTCTGGTACACCTCAAAGTGCTGCAACACGGACGTGGACGCCATGGTGGCTTGGAGGGCTGGGGATGGAGACGGAGAGTGGGAAAGAGCTCCTCGCTCGCGTGTGGGTTTGTCCTCGCGGCGGTCGACGCGCTGCAGGTGCCTCGCGCGTGAAAAGGAGCCAAGTGGCGCGCCCAGACACAGCACAGCAACGACAGGTGAAGGTCAGAGGAGGAGGAGACGCGGCAAGAGGAGGAGGCCCGAGCTAAATACAACGGCGCCGCATAGGCCACCTCGGCATTCTCAAGAGCTATTTTGGAGAGGTTACGCTACCAAATATAACGCGAAGTCCACGGTATCAGCATCGATTGGTTTAGCCTTTGGAATCAACCCATGGAGAGATATCACAGGAGCTCTTGGCCAGCCACCGAAGCTCCTAGATACACCAGCGGCACAGATGGCCATTATCCAAGCAGCATCCACTTCAGCAAGATGGCGACCGCGCAGAAGGGTACCCGGTGGGGCGATGATGACGAAGACGGTGCGTCTCCGTGAGCCGCGATGCGTGCTGGCCTGGAGGGAGCTGATCCTTTGGTTGAGCGCCGTTTACCGACAGATCTGCTGCAGCATCACGACAAGAGCGAACGAGAATCAAAGGGCATGCGCACGGTCGTTCACGACGGTATCAGAAACGCCGGTAGTACCCCGGCCGTGGTCAAGGTACCCAAACGCGTACTTGAGCGAAAGACGTGGGTCAAGTTTGGTGCGACGGCGCTCCGAGATACGAACGTGACGCACGTTTCAACCACGGAAGTGACACTCGAGTCCCCAAATGACGACCGGGGATTGATAGACGATCCCGCGGAGAAAATTTATGCGAGCATCGGCAGCCGAATCGTGGTGTGTCGGCACTGCGGCATGGTCGGTGACCACTGGACACTTAAGTGTCCCTACATGGATACACCCGTGGACGCCACTTCAGAAGACGAGGGCAAACCAGCGGGGGATATCACCGCGCCATCCACAAGCCCCGCGGATAGGTACGTGCCGCCGAGCGTGCGTGGCCGTGCTGGTGCCGCGCGCGTCGACGACTCCCAGGACGACCGCGACAGCGCTACGCTCCGTGTCACCAACATCTCGCCCGACACTCGCGAGGACGACCTCAATGACCTCTTCCGCGCGTTTGGCCCCGTCGCGCGTGTGTACCTGGTCAAGGACCGCGAGACGTTCGTGTCGTGTGGTTTCGCGTTCGTCAACTTCATGTACCGCGAGGACGCGGAGCGTGCGATGAACAAGCTGCAGGGTTACGGTTACGATCACTTGATCCTGAAGATCGAATGGGCCAAGCCGTCGAACAAGCCGGCTGGTGAGTGGCAGGGCTCTGGCCCGATGTCGACGACGTTCCGCTCTGGTTACGGCAAAGCGCTGCCGCAGAACGTCGCGCCACCGCCGCGCAAGTAGGAACAGCGAGAGCCATACCGTTTGAGATAACCTAATACATGATCTGTATATTCAAACATAGATCAGTAGTCTGGTGTACTTGATTTAGATCATCTCTATGAGTACACGGGTTGATAGTACAGAGAAAGACAAAACAATGCGAGCCAGGCTCCCCCTCCAGGCTCGGGATGATTGGTTCCACCAGGCGAAGGGGACCGCTCGAGCCGCGGCACTACGACGGATTCCCAACGACAGCAAAGATGGTGGTCTCGAGCAGCCGCTGGGGCGATGAGGACGATGGTGCGTTGGTGGCGTGTTGGCGCAGAACATTCTATGGAAACGTTTGTTCGGAAATGCTCATGTTGCGCTTGGTAATGATCTCCCAACAGACGTGCTGCCGCAGCGCACGGTGAGCGAGGCCGACAAGAACGGCGTGCGCACGGTCGTCGAGTGGAAGTTCAACGAGGCGGGTCAGAAGGTCAAGGTGACCAAGAAGGTCAAGACCGTGACGGAGGTGACCAAGGTCTCGAAGCGCGCGCTTGAGCGCAAGTCGTGGGCCAAGTTTGGCGCCGCCGTGAACGCGGCCGACAGCTCCAACGTCACCTACACGTCGTACGAGGACGTGTCGCTCGAGGACCCGAACGCCGACCAGGTGCTGCCTGGCGAGAAGAAGGAGGAGGAGAACATCTTCGCGGGCGTCAAGAACTCGTCGATCGTCGTGTGTCGCCACTGTGGCATGGTCGGCGACCACTGGACGCTCAAGTGTCCTTACAAGGACACGCCCATCGACGAGATCCCGAGCGACCTCAACAGCCGCGGCGCCGGCGAGAGCGACGCCGCTGCCGCCGCGCCCGCCGCCGGTGGCTCCGCGCTCGACGGCGCCTTCGGCTCGGGCAAGTACGTGCCGCCGAGCCTGCGTGGCCGTGCCGGTCTTAGCTCGGGCGACGCGCGCGTCGACGACTCCCAGGACGACCGCGACAGCGCCACGCTCCGTGTCACCAACATCTCGCCCGACACCCGCGAGGACGACCTCAAGGACCTCTTCCGCGCGTTCGGCCCCGTCGCGCGCGTGTACCTGGCCAAGGACCGCGAGACGTTCGTGTCGCGTGGCTTCGCGTTCGTCAGCTTCATGTACCGCGAGGACGCGGAGCGTGCGATGAACAAGCTGCAGGGTTACGGTTACGATCACTTGATTTTGAAAATCGAGTGGGCCAAGCCGTCGAACAAGCCGGCTGGCGAGGGTCAGGACCCTGGCTCGATGTCGACGACGTTCCGCTCTGGCTACGGCAAAGCGCTGCCGCAGAACATCGCGCCGCCCGCGCGCAAGTAGCGCCGTGCGCGTGCGCCATTGACTAGCGCGATAAGCATAAGTACCCGTTTTTGTATTTTGCTGCCGGAGCGCGTTGGTTGTCATGGTTGTGTTACGTGGCCCACGTGTGTAGTATCTTCGCAGGCTGCGGAGATACGAGACGCAGCATTCGGATCCGTCCAGCTCCATTTGGCGTGGTCTGTCTGGGTTCTTTGTGTCGTTCGGCCGGTAAAGGCATCACGACCGTCATTCGGTTTCCCAGTGACCTACACTCTCGTGTTCCAGAAGGTCATGTGGGTCCGCCCCACACCATGTTCCACACTCACGATCCCACAAAAGCGCAACTTCAAAGCTTCCCCAGTCGCACTTCTCATCTTTGAGCCAGAGCGCGAAGAGCGAGCGTTCCATAGAGAACAATCGCACTTCGGCCATATCGAGCAGAAGAGCGACTTGAACTTGAAACCTGCGAGGTGACGCCCACCGCCCACACGCATTTAGGACCGTCTTAAGCGACGATGGCGTCAAGCGCGTCCGAGCCGGCGGAAGCGGCGGCGGCGTTCCCGCCGTGCCTCGCCTGGGTCGAGCGCGGCTCGGTGCTCATTCGGCGCATGAACTCGGAGCGCATCGCCGAGGACCCGCGGCTGCGGCGGCTGCTCTTCCCCGCGGACGCCAGCGCAGTGGAGGCGGCGAGTGAGACAGCTGCGGTGACCGAGACAGAGACGGCGCCGCCGCCCGAGGAGAAGCCGCAGCTGTCGCCCGACAGCAGCTACGAGCAGGTCGAGGCCGCGACCGACGGCGAGCTCAACAAGCAGGAGAGCGACAACGCGGCGCCCAACACGTACCGCGTGCTGCTCTGGACGTATCGCGTGCACGCGTCGCTTCAGAACGCGCTCCAGTACGCGCTCTTCGCCAAGGCCTCGGAGGACGGCTACTTCGTGCCCATCGCGCCGCGGTGCGTATCCCACAGATCGATGGACTGATTGTAGAAGTGGACTGACGTGGCTTCTTTATACGACAGTGTGTTTTGCGTCGCGCCGTCGTATCTGACGACGTTCACCAAGCTCTTCGACGCGCATGCCTCGGCGCGCCAGTGGAACGGCGCCGTGAAGCTGCTCACGCAGCTCGACGGCGCGATCTCCAAGCGGTACGAAGAAGCAACATCTCTTCGTCTTGATGACCTATGACGAAGTTGCAATGTTCTCATGCTATGCGTCTCTATTTGGTCTACCAGTTTCGACATGGGCGCGTGCGTGTTTGACTGTGGTCTCTTTGACGGCGTCAAGCGGCTCCACCACAAGCCGCTCGTCTACGATGAGTTTTGCGGTGCGTCTTTGCCCATACCATACGCTTGATTATGTATACGCCTCTTCACCTTTGTTCTACTACGTAGATGGCCGCATTGCCTCGATCAACTTCTGCCGCGGCGTGATCCCATCGATGCATTCGGCGTTCGTCGTGGCTTCGACCGTGGCCGCGTGGCTCGACTTAAACGCGTCGAACGTCGGCATCCTCGTCGCGCCTAACAACGAGCAAATGAGCGTGTTCGCGACGTGCTGCACGCTCTACTTGACTGACGCCGCCACGTTTCCGCCCAATTTTGCAAAGGAGCTACTGGAAGTGTATCAGCAGCTCATCCGGGGTTCTGAGAGTCTCACCACCAAGATCACGCGCACGTTCAGTGGACTGGACCCGAAGAACGTGCTCTACGCAGGCGGTTCGGTGCCCAAGCCGCAAGCACGATTTGTCGCCGACTTCACGTCTCTGCTGGAGATGCGCGATAAGAAGTTGGCGCTTTGCGCAGAGGCACCCGACGTGCAGGAGCGCAAGCAGAAGCTCACTGGCGTCGCGGTAGCACCGGCGCCACAGAAGATCTACATCCACGAGATCCGTATTTTCAACAATGCCATGGCAGCATTCAGCGGCTCGGCCTCGGGCGTCGCCACCAACGTGAACGGCCACACACCGCACAATGCGTCGCCCGCGCCCATGAACGGCGAATCCGTGGCACCTCCGCCGGCGACGCCGCGGACCTCGCTCACCGCGCCGCCGATCGTTTACCGACCGTACTTCGTACTCCAGAACGAGAAAGGCGTGCTTTTTTCGAGCATGATCCATGGAGTTCGCGATGCCAACCTCGCGACCGGCACCCACGACTACAAAGTGGCCAAGACGCTTGACAACTGCAGCGATTTCGTCATCAAGATGTACCACCTGCCGTTTGGTCGGCAGGGCGAACTGGTGCTCGACGCGCGACTCCACGCAACGCTACTACTGGACGGTGAGGATGCCCACGTGGCCAACGAAGGAGAGTCGGGTGAGGCCACGTTGTCGGTGGAGAACGGAGATTTTGACTGCATCTCGGCATTCCACATACTCCCTAAGGGGTTCGTGCTCCAAGTCCGATACGCTCGCGATGCTAGTGCCTTCCCAACTCCATCGTCGACCATGGAGGCGCTGTCGGTCGCTGAGAGTGCCAGTCCGAGTCGATCACCTACGACAGCTGCGTCATCAGCAGCGGCACCATCGTCTGGACTGCCCCCTCGTCCATCTGTGTCACACCGCAGTTCGTTCACCAGCAACGCGAGCCATGCGGATCAGCCGAAGGCGGTTCGTTACGACGGTCCGGCAATCATCTCGTTCTTGGTCGATCAGCCAAACGTGCGAACTGCATTTGGCGACGTGATCCTTCGTAAGATCGACGTCATGCGCCGCGTCGCTCGCGGCCGCTTGGACATCTATCTGCTGTTCCACGTGGAGATCAGCGGTGGTGGTGCCGTGTGCAAGGTGCTGCCCTATCGGTACCTCTTCCGCTACGTGCTTCCTGACCGCGTGCGGGAGAAAATGGTCGAGATGGGCGCCAGCGAGGAGTCGCTCAACGAGAGCGCGCCATCGTCGTTTGACGTTGGAAGTTCGATGAGCTTTGACGAGGAGTATGCGCGATGGCTGCAGCACATGTACGACACTGATCTCAGTACGTATACACAGGAAACCAGTTGTATCCATGTCCGGAGGGTTTTACTGATCTATGATCGTGCCATGTTTTCTGCGTAGACAATGCCCAGGGAACGTTTGACGGGGAGATCGCAAGCACGGTTCCGACGGCGGAGATCCAGCCCAACCTCGGTTACCGCAGTGGTGAGTTCATTGAGTGCTTTCGATAGTTCTCATCGTCATTGTGTTGCTGAGTTGACGCCATGTTCTCGTGCGATAGTGAGTCTACCAATGGTATCGGGACTTCCGGAGACGGCAAGCCCACCTCCCACCGCTCGACCTGGCCGACCATCTCCTAGAATGTACGTGCCTCCTCGCAGTATGCGCTTAGAAATGAGATTAAACAGTGTAATATGCATGGACAGACGCGGCGCGACCTCGACGCTCATCCAGCAGCTACCAACGTACATCTACAGTGGACAAAAGTCGGATCACACTGGTCAGAGCATTGCCACACCCGAGTACGCCTTCACTGTGGACTTCATGCAGAGTCGAGTGTCAGTGAGGTGACTGATGTGTCTGTTCGTTGCATGTTCAGCTGCCTGGTTTGTCGCTGTGGCTTCGAAGTCGGCGAGGAGATCAAGTCGCTGCCGTGCTTCCACTCGTACCACTCGGACTGCATCGACTCGTGGCTTTGCCTCAACAAGGTCTGCCCCGTGTGCCAGTTCAGCATCGACCAGGTCGGCCACGACCCATCGGGCATGCCGGCGCTGTCGCTAATGCCACCGGCTCCGCGCACGTCGTAGAAGCATACAACCAGCACGGCTACCCACCTCACACGGCTTTTGTTTTTCTCCACTCGCTCTTCATTTACTTATACAATGCAATACCAGCACGAACTACATCTGAACGGGGCAGGAAAGTTGCTTCCGATAGGCCCATGCCGGCCGATACTCATCTTCGAATCTGACTGCACTAGTGGTTGATGGTGAACGCTTGCAGCAAACCAATCAGCAAGCCCAGCACACCGCCCATGAGCACGAGCTTCCACTCGTCTTCCTCGAAGATCGGGTGCAGTAGCTGCTCGAACTGCTCCGAGCTCAGCATCTTCATCTTCTCGCGGAGCGTCGTCTCGAGGTCCATCGCGTCCGTCGCGTAGTCCTCGATCTGACGAAGGCCATCGGGGAAAATGCCCACAATATGGTCCGTGACGTCCTGCTTGATCTGCGCGTACGTGTCGGCGCCCAAGCCAATGTTGATGATCTTCTCCGTCATGGCCGTGCCTTCGTTCACGGCCTGCTGGACGTTGTCGTACACCAACTCGAAGAGACGGTCCGAGTACGGGCCCTTGATGATCGCTTCGATAATGTTGCGCGACGTGAGCACCTCGGTCGCGACGAGGTGGCCATATACTTCCGCCACTTGGTCCTGGCGGCGCAAGAAAAGGCCGTGGAGCGTAAAGCACAGGAACTTGCGCGGATTCACGGGCTCGAAAATCATCTTGAGCGCGAGCCAGTTGGTGATCGTACCGACGACGAGACCGACCACGGGGAAGACGACGATCGGGTCGTCGTAGAAAAACCAGAGGCCCATCTGCATGAGGCCAAAGATGAACCCCATCCAGGCGCCTGAGTTGCGGATGAACGCGAGCTCCGTGTAGCCGCACGTGACAAACATGTTGACCAGCAGCTGCTTGTCCTTGGTCATGTTGGACACGACCATGCTCTCGATGTCAAACACGTCCTCAATGTTGTTGCGGATCTCGTCCATGAGGGCCTCGATGTGGGTCGGCGACTCTTCTTTGACCTTCTCGATGATCTCTTCCTTGATCTTCTGCGGGATCGACGCCCAAAGCTCCGGGTTATACTTGAGCGCCATGTCTTCAACAATGTCGTGGATGATGCTGAACATGACCGGCTCCAGCTCCTCGACGACGCGGGACGGCTCGATGCGCGAGAACACGTCCTTGACACGCATGAGCTGCGTGGTCATGAGCCGCGTGGCCTGGCGGGCCATCTTCTCGCCCTTGTGCGGCACGATGCCCTGCCAGCCCAAGCCCGTGTTGGTGCCCGGGATCTGCAGAATGCCAAAGTACTCGATCGGGTAGAACGTCATGAACAGCGCGAGCCAAATGTGCACGTACGTGAACGCCACGCTCACAACCGGGATCGACGCAAACTTGATCAGGTTCGTAGTCGAGACGCCGTGGTCCTCCAGGCGGTCCTTGAACACGGTCACGCACAGCACAAAGGCCGTGATGAGCAGCGCCATGAAGATCAGCACGGGTACCGACGGCAGCTCAAACATGGGCGGGAACTTGACCGGCGGGATCTTCTTGCGCTCCGGGTCGCTGGGCTTGCGGCCGGGCAGGCCGCGGCGGCGGCTGCGCGGCCCCGAGCTCGTCGAGGGCGAGGTGTCGCCCGTGAGCGGCACAAAGTCCGTGACGATCGCGAGCTGGTCCGACGGCGAGTCGATCGTGTTGGCCACCTGCACCATGCCCAGCAGCGTGAAGCGCAGGCTGGTCGCGAGGTCCGCGGGCGTCAGCGCGGCCCACTGCTTTTGCGAAAAGTTGACCACGTCGTAGCCCGAGTACCTCTTGAGCTGCGACTGCAGCGACGCGAAGCGGCCGCCCTCGTAGCGGCCCAGCCACGACTGCAGCTGCTTGCCGTTCCAGACCTCCGGGTTCAGCAGCAGCGCCTCCTTGGCGCTGTTCATGGCGACGGCGGGATTATCGAACTATAGTCGAGAAGTGAGAGACGAAGTGGTCGGTCGCGCGTCGCGGGAGAGGCACGAGAGGAGGCAGGATAGACGCTGTCTGCGTGCGAAGCGGCGTGTGGGTTTAGGCGCCGACGGAACTCTCACTCGTCGGGCGTTGGGATCCTTTGGCCTTCCGGCGGCGCTTGCGTGAGAGAGAGCGCGCTTCCTTTCGGATTCGGAATGGACGAGAACAAGATGGAGAAAAGTCCGGTCCACACACGCGTACTGAAATAGGAGCGAGGATGGACCCTACCAGCTGATGTTGACGGTCGGCAGGTCGCATAATCATGTTTTTAGCCAATCGTTTGTATACTTAATCTATTTCGGCCAATTGATGCTCTTAGTCGACGCGTTACACACTCTTGCTAGGGTTTGATTACAGTACTCCCTGTGAGGCAGCATAGTTGGGTTTCCAGGTTGGGTATCCAGGTGGCATCGTTTAGCACGAGATCCACGGTACTTGCCCCTTGGTTTCTCGAAGCAAACGCCGATCTTCGTCAAGACACGTATCGAGCCGAAGCTCCCGGAAAAGCGTCGTCGGACTGACTGCTACATCGCGCGAAGGAACCATGGGAGTGACGGAGATCCACGGCGAGGCGGACTGGAACACAGCGATGCGCAACGCCGGCGGGAAGCTGGTCGTGGTGGACTTTTCTGCGACATGGTACGTAGGCTTGATGCCAAATCCAGACCACGCGGCGGGTTGAAGCTGACTGGCGTGGGTTTCTCTCCGTCCCGGTGAGCAGGTGCGGCCCGTGCCAGTTCATCAAGCCGACGTACGAGCAGTACAGCCGCCAGTACCACGACGTCGTGTTCCTCGGCGTCGACGAGGCCCAGAACCGCTCGCTCATCGGCGCGCTCGGTACGTTGAACTCCCTGATCTGTGTATTTGTTCCCTTGGTGAATACGATACTCAAGCGGCGTGTTTGGTGCTCGGTATCCACTTAGGTGTGCGCGGCTTCCCGACCTTCCACTTTTATGTGAGCCAGAACAAGGTGGACGAGCTCGTGGGCGCCGATGCGAACGCGCTGCGCCAGAAGATCGAGCAGTGGCGTCAGTCGGCGTTTAACCCGTTCGCCTCGGCCGGCGTGTCGCTCGGCGGCGGCACCCCGCCGGCGTCAGCCGAGGAGGCTCGCCAGGCGCGTCTACGCCGCCTGAACAACATGAACTTGGTGCCGCCTGCGACTGCGACTCCTTCCCCTGCGCCGGCGCCCGCGCCTGCAGCGGCGGCACAACCCGCGGCGGCCGAGAAGGATCTCAGCAAGATGATTTGTGACCCCGTGACGGGGCAGTGCGCTATCCCGTCGGAGACCGACGACGCTGCCGCGGCGAAGGAGGCGGCAGCTGCCGAAGTCACCAAAGCTGACGGCCTCCCACCTGTGAACGAGGACTTTCTGGCTCAGCTGCTGGCGATGGGTTTCGGCGAAGTGCGCTCCCGCAAGGGACTTCTCGCGACCGATTCGGCCAATCTGGAGATGGCGATCAACTGGATCAGCGAGCACCAAGATGAGCCGGACATCGACGACCCGATCAAGTTTGTGGACCTCGCGCAGCATGGTAAGCCGCCGATGACAGAGGAGGAGAAGGCGGCCAAGCTTGCGGCGCTGCAAGCCAAGATTGAAGTGCGACGCAAGGAGCGCGAAGAGCGAGAGAAGAAGGAAGCTCGTGAGCGTGAACTGGCTCGCCGCACGACCGGTCAGTCTATGCAGGAGGCACGCGAGGAGTATGAAGCATTGCAGCGCAAGCTCGCTGCGGAAAAGCTGAAGAAAGAGCGCGAGGACTTCAAGCGCGAACGTGAACGCTTGAAGAAGCAGCTGGAGATGGACAAGCAGGCGCGCCGTGCCCACGGCGGTAAGCTCGTGGGTCCTCCTGTGGATGTGACGGAGAGCGCGAGCACGGAGACCCAGGAGAAGAAGACCGCAGCTACTACGGAATCGAACCTGACACCGCAGGAGCAGGTCGTCGCCAGCGTCGAGAAGCTCAAGAAGTATCGTGTTGGTGGCGACGGCTTGACTGCTGTCAAGACGTTGGGAGTGTACGTGAAGAACCTGCTCGAGAAGCCGGATGAGGACAAGTTCCGCACGATCAACCTGGAGAACCCTGCTTTCCGAAAGCGTGTGGCTAGCCTCGTGGGCGGTGTCGCGTTCCTCAAGGCCGTTGGCTACGAGAAGGATGAGGCTGACGGTCTTCTAAAGCTCTCGTTGGAGAAGCGCGACAATGCGCTGCTGGAGTACGCGCGGACGACGCTCGACCGTGCGGTCGCCGAGCTCTCGTAGACTGGGCACTAGCTTATGAGGCCGCTGGTCCGCGGCTCTGGGGGTTTTGTTTTTCAGCTGCTGCACTTTCAATCCATATTACAGAAAGAAAAACGACTTCATCACTTTGCTGTGTTCCTATTTCGCTCGTAGTTAGACGTGTGCCATCGCAATGAGGCACCGAGACGGATTGGCTTTGTTCGCACGCTTACAACGAGAAGATCCGGCCGAAGAGACCGCGCGACGGCGCGGGCTTTTCTTCCTCCTGCGCACTCTTGTCGTGTGCGACCGCGTCCTCCTGTTCCTTTGTCTTCTTGAGCTCGTGGAGCGGCACGAACGGCCGCGTCGGCACCGGTGGGGAGATCACGTCGGTCTGGATACCACTGACAATAATCGACACGTTCACCGAGCCCTGCAGTGACTGGTCATAGCAGGTGCCGAAAATGATGTTGGCGTCGTCGGCGACGCGGCTGCGGATGATCTCCATGATCTGGTCGACTTCGAACAGCGTCATGTCTTCGCCGCCTCGGATCGTTACGAGCAATCCAACGGCACTTTCAGTCGGCAGATCGCCCAGCAGCGGGTTCACGAGTGCCTGCTCCGCCGCCTTCTCGGCACGGCGCTCGCCAGAGGCATTCCCAGAGCCCATGATGGCGCGGCCAGCGTTCGAGAGAATCGTCTTGATATCCGCAAAGTCGAGGTTGATCAAACCGGGGCGCACGATCAGGTCGGTCACGCCCTTGACGCCCTCCAGCAACACGTCATCAGCGTATCGGAACGCCTCGAGCATAGTGGTGTTCTTGTTGGAGAGTGCGAGCAGATTCTGGTTCGGCACGACGATGAGCGTGTCGACGTACTTGGAGAGCTCCTTCACACCGGCGTTCGCGATGCGCGTTCGGTTCGGGCCCTCCGATCGGAACGGCGTGCTCACGACACCTACAGTGAGGATTCCCATCTCGCGCGCGATACTGGCGATCACGGGGGCAGCGCCCGTGCACGTGCCACCACCCATGCCGCCCGTGATGAACAGCATGTTGCTATCCTTCAGCGTCGCTTCAATCTCTTCGCGCTGCATCTCGGCCGAAAGCTTTCCCAACTGCGGCTTGGAGCCAGCACCGAGTCCTTTTGTGATCTCTTGGCCAAGCGTGATCTTATGAGGCGCGAGCGAACGCCCGAGCGCCTGACAGTCGGTGTTCGCGACGATGAACTCGACGCCCTCGAGCTGCGACGCGATCATGTTGTTCACAGCATTGCTGCCGGCGCCACCCAGACCGATCACAGTGATCAGGGGCTTACCCTCCTTATACGCCGAGAAGAACTTGGACTTGGAGTCTAGGTAGCCGCATAAGAACGGAGAGTTAGCATCCATGGCACGTACTCTAACGCCGTGTGTCACCATGTCGTACCGTGGCGTGAATCCGCAAACGCTTCCCCCACAGGCGTCGATCGCACGGGCGTGTGCACGCGCGGCGGGCGCTGCTGGCGCTTACGGCGCTCCTGGAGACCGTGGACCTTGTGGGTCCCAGCGCGGGGGCTCTTGGGCGCCGCGTTGTCCTTCGCGTTGGCGCCGTTGACCGTCACGGAGTGGACGCTCGACGAGAACACCCTGAAGACGGCGCCGCATCTCGCGACCGGGAATCGGCGCGTCGACAGCAGACCTGAACGCGCACTCATGACTGCACACCCGACCGAACGATCTTACGCACACTCTCGCAGCTCTGCGCGGCGCCGAAGACCTGTGTGGGGGTTTCCCGCTGCCGGAGGCGTCTCGCTCAGTCTCCAAGGCGCACTGGCGGCCGAGCGTTCCGAGATGGTGACTGAGGAGAGCTCACCACCCCAGCCACATTCACTCTGTTGTCAAAACACTTCTCGGATTGGATAAAATCGAGTAGCTACGCTATCTGATTGGATAAAACATACCCTAAAGATACAATAATTCCCCCCACCGTCAGGTTCTCCGCACAGTTTGGCTGTCAATGTTCCAGGGAAGGGGATGGACCCACAGAATCAACGAAAAATGAGTTGAGCGCGTGACCGGCTCCACACGACTGATGTATCAGGGGCGTTCGTGGGGAAGATGACTGGAACGCGTTGAGGGGGGGGGGGGGG
>JAADWV010000066.1:0-87313 GCA_023336295.1 Pythium folliculosum | reverse complement strand
CGACGACGCGGCCACCACGCGCTTGACGCCGTTCTTGACGGCCCAGTCGAGGACCTTGCGGGAGCCGTCGACGTTGATGCGCTCGTACTTTTCCGGGAGACGCGTGCTCTCCTCGACCGAGATGGCGGCCGCGAGGTGCACAATGTAGTCGACCTGCGCGAGGATATCCAGGACAGCGCCACCCATCGGTTAGATACGGCGAGACGGCTCAGTTTCCGCAACAAACGCACCTTGTGGACAATGAACGAAAAGTCATCGATGACAGTAATGTCCTTGACCAGCACCGCGGAGGAGCCGCGGTTGAAGTTCTTGCCGTTGCTCATGTCGTCGTAGATGACCACCTTATCGAACCTCACCAATGTCAGCAACGTCTATCCATCCAATGTAACACCGTCCGCAACCCGACACAAAACGTACATGGAAGCCGTTCGCGAGCAGATCCTCCACGACGTGGCTACCAATAAACCCGAGTCCGCCCGTGACCAGCACCGTGGGCAGCCCGTCGCTGTGGACGACGCCTTTGCCGCTGCGCGAGAGCGACGAGAACGTCGCGGCGCCGCCCGTCGTGTTGTAGCTGTAGCCGAAGAGCGAGCCGATGAGGAAGACCAGCGCGGCGCCAAGGTACACGTAGCGCGAAGGAAGCACCATCCATCCGCTCGCGGCGCCCGGGGCCTTGCGCGTCGCCGTCGGCAGCATGGGGGATTCTTGTTCGGGTACGTGCGTGTTGGGAAACTGAATGCCCAGTTCGACTATGTGTCGAGCGCACGTGTATCACGGCGGGTTCGTAACGAACGTGGAGAGAGTGGGTGCATCGGTTCGTAACGCACAGGTTTCTGGAAAGATCCCCTTTTACACTGACCCGAATGAGGGTGTTGATGAAGGCCACCAAATGCGCATGCACCCAAAATGGGCTTCACACATGGCATTGTCTCTGTTGCCATTGGCAACAGAGATCTAGAGAGGATGGGGGACACGTTCGTGGTTTTGAAAGTGGATCACATCGCAAAGGCAATCAGCAGCTAACTACATTTGGGATGCAGAACCTCCCCTACAAAACGACGACTGCACTGCTGCATCCTTCGGTTCCGAGCTGAGCTCGCCGCGCGACACCGCGAGCGCAAAACTGGAAGACGTTTACTGGTCAAGCGGGATGTTGAGCAGACCACGGCCACCGTTGATGCTCTTGAAGAAGTCACCGAACACCAGCGAGATGATGGCCATGAGCTTCATCAGGATGTTGAGCGCCGGGCCCGAGGTGTCCTTGAGCGGGTCACCGACAGTGTCACCAATGACGGCGGCCTTGTGGATGGCGCTGCCCTTGCCCTGGACAATGAGCTTGCCCTCCTTGTCCTCAATCGACACGCAGCCCTTCTCGACGTACTTCTTGGCGTTGTCCCAAGCACCGCCCGTGTTCGACTGGGAGATAGCGAGCTGAACACCCGAGGTGAGGGCACCGACAAGGAGACCCGAGACGGCGTGCACACCGAAGAAGGTACCGGCGACGATCGGCGAGAGCATGACGAGAAGTCCAGGCGGGATCATCTCACGGAGCGAGGCGTCCGTCGAGATCTTGATGCACTTGGCGTGGTCCGGCGGGCCGTGGCCCGGGAGGCCCTCAAGGAGACCCGGGATCGTGGCGAACTGGCGCTTGACCTCCTTGACCATCTCCATGGCGGCGACACCGACCGACTTCATGGTCATGGCCGTGAACCAGTACGGAAGCATGGCACCCATGAAGAGACCCGCGAAGGTGATGGGCGAGAGGATGTTGATCGTGGTCTCCTCAATACGGGTGACGAAGCCACCGAAGAGGGCGAGCGACACGAGGGCAGCCGAGCCGATGGCGAAACCCTTGCCGATGGCGGCAGTGGTGTTGCCGGCGGCGTCAAGAGCATCGGTCTTGTCACGGACCTCAGCCGGGAGCTCCGCCATCTCGGCGATGCCACCAGCGTTGTCACAGATCGGGCCGTACACATCAATGGCGAGCGACGTGGCGAGAGTGCCGAGGAAGCCGAGGGCGGCAAGGGCAACACCGTACATGCCGGCGGTCGAGAAACCAACGTACACGGCAACCGAGATTACCGTGATCGGGATGATAGCCGACTTGTATCCGAGGGCAAGACCATAGATGATGTTGGTGGCGGCACCAGTCTCGCAGGCCTGAGCGACCTCACGCACCGGGTGGTAGCTGTGCGAGGTGAAGTACTCCGTCACGAAGCCGACGATGCAGCCGCCCCAGAGGCCGACAGCAACGCAGTAGAAGGCACGGATCGGCGTGCAGTGGTAGACACCGGCAATCACGAACTCCGCCGGGAGCAGCCAGTAGGCAACCGGGACGACAAGGGCCGTCATGAGAGCGGTCGACGAGAAGATCTGAACCTTGAGCACGGTCTCGACGTCCTTCTCGGCCTTCACCGGCCACACGTGCGTGGCAAGGAACGAGCAGGCAGCCGACACGAAGATACCCGTGGCGGTGATGACGAGCGGGAAGAGCACCGCGGGCCAGCCGGCCGTGATGATCTCCGGGCTCTGGGTCGAGATGACGAGCGTGGCGCACGTGGCCTCAGCGAGCGAGCCGAAGAGGTCCGAGCCCATACCGGCGACATCACCGACGTTGTCACCGACGTTGTCGGCGATGGTGGCGGGGTTGCGCGGGTCATCCTCCGGGATGTTCTCCACAACCTTACCGGCGAGATCGGCGCCGACATCGGCGGCCTTGGTGTAGATACCACCACCGACACGGCCGAACATGGCGATCGACGAGCCACCAAGACCGTAACCGGCGATGGCCTCGAAGAGCTGCTTCGAGTGGGTCGCAAGCGGGTACTGGGTCTCGAAGGCCTTGATCAGGATGAAGAGCACCAGGAGCGCGAGCGAGGTGAGGCCGAAGCCCATGACACCACCAGCGCGGAAGGCCGTGTTGAACGACTCGATCCAGCCGCGGGCACCCTCCTTCATGGCCGAGACCGTGGTACGGGCGTTCGAGTAGACGGCGACCATCATGCCGAGGTAGCCAGCCACCATCGAGGTGAGACCACCGACGGCGAACGCCGTGGCGGTGAGCGCACCGGCGGTCCAGTCGAAGGTCTGCTCCGGCTTGTTCACGTACGAGGTGAGCACCGTGATGACGGCGCCGAAGATGATGATGAAGGCAAAGCAGAGCGTGTACTCGGCGAGCAGGAAGGCGCGGGCGCCCTCCTGGATGGCCGAGTAGATCTCAAAGAGACGGTCGGCCGTGTGGTGGCGCACGTCGGCGGCGAGCAGCGAGTAGCCATCGCCGCGGCGCGTGACCTTGATCTTGGACACCTCCCAGAAGAGGTAGGTCGCGAAGAGGAGGCCGAACACGGAGGCCGACACAATGAAGGCGTACGCTTCCACAGCGGTCGCCATGGCTGCTTACTTCCCGGGGTCTGCCTGCGACGAACGAAGAAAGCAAATTCCGAAATGAAGCGCCATGGTGCCGTGGGGGCCGGCGGAGCAGAGCGAGCAAAGCAAACCGCCCCATACGAGCGGATTTCCCACCACAGAACCCTTCGAAAGCTCGTGGTTTGTATGGTATACAACCGCCAAGTGTCCTGGATTTTGGATCTGGCCGCGGGGTTCAACTTGGAGCGGCTGGGGGAAAAAAACGAAGTGCAGGATAAAACCTCGATTCCGTCGAATGATTCAAGCTTTATGTGACGGCCTCTGGCCCGGTTGGACAATCCGTGGGAATACGGGCATGGCGGCAGGATTCGACGGCAGACCATCACTCTTTATCCCCTGAGGTTTTTCATCTCATTGGCAACCCATCTCAGTCAGTCAGCTCCGTGCTTGTTGGCCTGGCCTCGGGCCAGAGTCTGGCCACTCGGGCAGCTGGCCGCGACGCGAACCAGAAGATAACCACGGAGAATCTGGCGGAAAGGAAGGGGAACGAACCGCAGGAGCAGCGGCGGGAAAAACGTTCAGTCCATGGAACAGAACTTCGTTTTGCCGCAAAGCGCTGCTAGCCACCAGTCACTTTGAATGAGCGGGGGGAATGAACGTTCCTGCACCAAAGCGGTGGCTTTCGTTCCCAACTTCAGGATACCTCCGACGTACCCCTTGGCGCCGTACAGTACAGGGGGTGGGGTGGTGTCATCAATCCTGCGACGATGGGGGAAACTGGGTGGTTGGATTCTAGAACGATCCGTGAGAGTTTTGTGTGTGGATGTGTGTGACGCAGTCAGGGCCGACTGTGGCGCGTGTACCGCGGCGGGAGGACACGCGCATTTTGCTGACGGCGTCCACCAGGCCGGCCTCTCCGCGGCGCAGATGACCGGGCGCCAGCTGGTGCGGGCCGCGAGCCAATCCACTGTCACATGACGCCATCACACTGTGATTCACAGGCGTGGGTGACCAAAGGCGATGTGGAGGGTGTGGTCCACACAAAGATACCCACTTCAAGTGCCCTCCCGCCCCAAAAGTCACATTGTGTCATGTGCTCCACAATAATCCATCAGTCCTGTCCTGGAGCAGAACAAAACGCAGTTCCGCGAGCGCCTGCATGGGACGAGCATGGCGGGTTTTGCGTCCCGTCCCAGCAAACGAGAGCGCCCCCGTTGGAGAGGATGAAGAGAGTTCCGCGGAGCAGCAGAAAGTTGTTTCATAACCTCATCAGCAGACGTCATGGTGAGTCCAGCGCGAGATATCGGCGTCGGGCTCGCGCTCGGGCTGCTCGCGGCGGGTGCGTGGAACGCGTACAAGAAGGAGGCGTTGCGCAAAACCGATGCATTTTACAAGCAGTACGACGAAGACCACGCCAAGATCGCCATTCGCACGGCTGCCAAGAGAGAGAAGGCGCGCGATAGCGCTAAAGACTAGTAACGTGGTCAAATGAGGAAGACGGGGTGGGTGATGTCTCTCTTTGTGAAAGCGAATAAAGCTGCGGTGACGCAGTTGCGGCTAGGTCGTGCGCACCTACCGCTCGGTTTGCGTGTTGCAATGGGAAGAAGCACTCGTGGTGGCGTGACCAATGGAAATTTGACTTGTAATAATGCCTTCCGCTTTTCCAAAAGGCCTCGTTCGGCAAAAAGCTGTAGCGTTGCCATCGATGAGTTCCGCGAGCCCGGTCGCTGGTGGTTTCCTTCCTCACGAGAGACGCCATCGATCACGTTGCGTCGCGGCACGCATCGAGATTCCTAGCCCCATTCCTTTTCAAAACTCAAGTATTGAGTGCGCAAAAAGTAAACGGCCATTTTATTTTGGCCAATCATATCGTAGTTGCACCTGGCGGAATCACCGGCAGGAAACCCGCTAAAGGGAAAAGCACGTTTCCAGCGTGGAGGTGCGGCAACGACTGCTAGCGCGCGCCCCACCGCGTGGAGGCTCGTGCACGACCGCACAACAAACCGCGTCCCGTGTACTGACGTCGGCGCGCTGCGCGTGCTCGAGCTCGTGAGGAGCGTTGGCTGCTCGGGACCGCGCGACCCACGGATGCCGCCTCTTCCGTTCGTGTCAAGGGTCGCGGGCTTTGACGAAACCCACGCGTTAAAGGGTCTCCGCACCACAAAGACGCAATCCAGTCGCGAGTGAAGCTGTGAAACTGTGCTCCAGTACGTACGATCCAGCGGTGCCGCCACAAAATGGGGTCTTTTCGCGTCAAGCGGAGCGAAAGGTCGAGCGAAAGCGCCTATCGAACGGAAACAAGGGAGGAAGTTACGACGACTGGGAGAAGGCGGCGCTGCCCGCCCGCGCCGGTCCATCCAGCTTCGGGGTCCGCTATCCGTGGGCGCTGCTCCTGGCGTACAATCCAACGAACAATCGGCGTTGAATAGAGCTCCTCCCAAGACCTGTGATCGAGACTTGCTCGCATCGACGACGCGGGACGTGAGGGATGGCGAGTCTCGAGCTGGATCTCGATGAGCGGCTTTTCGACCATGAGAGCGAGAGGCAAAAGCTGCAGGAGCAGATGGCACAACTTAGTCCGCGGCGAGAAGCTACCGATGGGAAGTTTGAGGTCATGACACTGCCGTTCTACGACGAGATCTCGCCCAGCACAGCGCTCGAGAGACTCTTCAAATGGTTCCACGCTGCGCCCTCTGAAGCTGCGAGCGCTACGGATGAGGGCACAGCTAGCGCAGAAGAATGCGACCTAGAGACTGCTGCGGACGGCGCTGACGTCAGGTCGAGCGAACCAGTCGAAAAGGAGAAGCACCCGGCGATTTCGCTGGAGGAGTTCAACAGTCTTCGTCGGTGTCTGGGAAGGGAAGAATTGACGCTGCGTGAGTGGGAGCGAGCCCTTGATGAGCTGGGCGTGCCCAAGGACAACAAGACAGTGCGGAAAGGAGACTTCAAAGCGCTGTTTGGCCCGCCACCTTTTTTCGGGAGTGAAGATGTACATGGTATCGTCAAGTATGTGATGGGTGCAGAGGAACGCATCCATTTTGCCCAAATTTTGTTGGGTCGCTTCGGTGTGACAAAAAGTGGCAGTGAAGAGAACGCGACGAATAAGATCATCGGTCTGGAAGAGTTCAAGCACATCCAAGTCGCTTGCTTCGTGGACCCGATCTATGGCGAAGCCGAGTGGAATGAAATGCTCAAGAAGCTGGCAGTTCCAGAGTCTCAGCAGCATCTGGACTGGAAGAAGTTTGCGGAATGTTTCTCGGTTGCGATCAGAGGCAAGAAAGCATTCGGATCTTACGCAGATCCGGCGTCAGTTGTCTATGCCGTGCTAGCGAATGATAAAGTGCAGAACGCACTGGCGGAATCGAGCGATGGATTTGTGTCTCGCAGCACGATCACGAACTTGCTCAAGCTGAAGCAGAGTCAAGTCTCTGATGAGAAATGGATGCAGCTCTTGGAAGACGTGCAAACGTCATATCAATACCGAAAAGATGAGCGATCGGCGACACCAGTTGAGCACGAGCGCGAACGCGACAACATTCCGCTTGTGATTGTGCGCAATTCGAGAAACCAGGTACTCTCGTACGAGATCACGTTTGCTGACGACAGCGAGGTCGGATTGGAGCTCCAATCGGATTTCTATGGCCACTGCCTGACCGTGGCATCGATCAAGGGTCAAGCAGCCAAGCACCCTATTGTTCAGGTGCACGACATTGTCGCAAAGATCGATCAGACCAGTCTGACGTATGAAGATCTAGCTGCTGACAGCGCTGAGGAGCAAGTACGAATTGCTCGTGGCATGCAGCTGCTCGCTGGAAAGCGAACTCGGACAATCACGTTCCAGCGTCAAGAGTCGTACTTTCAGTATGATCAGGAACAGAAAACAATCCAGTTGTTCATAAAGACGCTTGAGGACATACCTGGGAATGGCAGAATTCAGATAAAGCTGCCCGCGGGAATCCCGTGGTCGCCCACTGATTACCGGGCTGGCAACGAAGCCGAGTGCCTGACGGTGACTTTCGAAAGCCCACTTCATGAAGATCTCGATTTCGCAACGGCTTTGTGGATTCCAGATACCAACACCATTGAAGTCAAGCTCGATGGCAATTTCGTGATTGGTGCAAGCAAGTCGGTGGTGATGGAGATCAGCGAAATCTGGGGTGGGGACATGAAGATGGTTGGTCCGTGTGAGTTTGGTGAGTCGATGCCTGACGTTCAGTGTGTGAACCTACGCCGCTGGAAGGAGAGAGAGAGTGCATTTCAAGGCAACCCCATTCGAGAGCGTGAACGCCGGCAGGGAGACTACTACGACCAATCCCTCGAGCCGATTGAGCGGAATTTCGATCCCGGCGACTCTGGGATAGAGTTGGTTGGCGACTTTTTCGGTCAATGTGTAGTGGTCAAGACGGTGAAGAAGTCGTCACAAGCAGCGGATAGACGCATCCAGCCTTTCGACATCCTCACATCGATCTCGTACGTTGGTGACAAGAACACGCTGGAGAGGGTTCACTGTATCATGTCACTCAATCCGGACAAAAACGCGACAGCCCATGCCAAGGAAATATCCGGCATCCTCGCAAAGCGGCACAAGTCTGGCGGAATGTATCGCCTCCAGTTCTTACGTCTCAACACGCACTTCTACCACGAGTCCGGGCGCACAAGCATCACCTTGCGCGCTCTCACCACCTTAACCAGAGGCTCGGTGCTGGTTGTACGGATGCCGGACTCGAAGTGGCACGTCAACGACCGGCTGTCAGCTATTGCCGTTGATCCGGTGGACGTGAAGATCAAGGAAGTCTTTTGGGACTCGCAACAGCGTGCACTTCACATGCGTTTGGGCGACAGCTCCGTTGCTGAGTCGACCCAGATCGTGATCGAAGTACAGGGGATTTCCTCAGGTAACGAAGCCATGGAGCTGTGCGCAGGGCCAGGCGAAGTCGTTGGTGTTCACGTTGGTGACGGCGTGACCGTGCCCGAAATGGAAATCCAGTTTCACGACAACTGGAGTTTGGTGTCACAAGAGACCATCGAAACGTCGAAGATCGTGAAAACTTTGAAGCAGTTTGAGACGTCACCGGCCAAGCTGTGGGAAGTGCTCGAGTATACGAGCCTCCTTTTCGACATGTACAAGCCCTTGGGTCCTTCGGAGCGCATCAGTTTCAAGGACCTAAATCGGCTGGTCGGAATTGTCTGCGGCGACAAGAAGAAGATGAGTGAAGCTGACTGGAGGGCACTGTGCGTAAACCTTGGTGCCGGCCCCGACGTCGGCCTGACCCGTCGACAGTTTGCTTGTTGCTGGTACGACGTGGTGGGTCTGAGTAGCCACAAAGCCAAAGACACGTACATCCGTCTTCATACGGCAGAACGATTGTTCCAAGAGCTGATCGCCATTTACCAGGATGAAGACGAAGAAGACAAGCACACGATGTCCAAAGACACCATCATACGTCTAGCGGCTTTCCTCAAAATTCCAGAGGGCAAGACGACAAAGGCGATTGAGAAAATGAAAGATCTTCCGGGGTGGGATCGCAACATGTTTGCCCAAGTTGTGTGCGGGAAGCATCCTATCGTCAGCGTGCAGGAGAGGGACGCGATGGCGCTCTGGATGAAGCTCTTCTATTCAAAGAAACTGTTCGAGGCCTATAGCACGAAGAACCTGATGCGAAAGAAGAATATGGCCGACTTGCTGGAAGCAGCAAAAATCAAGACGCCCAAGTTCACCACCGAGTTGTGGTCTGACGTCTGCGACAGTGTCGGGGTGAACGACAATGGTGGCTTGAGCCTGGGCAACTTTCTGGACGTCTACGCCGGCGATCTGCTCGGTCCACGCCATGCGGTGGCCGACTGGTACCGAATTGAGACGTTCAAGATGTTGCCGGAACGCCGAGCGAAGGGTGATGCAAGCAAAGAAGCGGTGATGAGCGTTGCCCCCGAGAAGGTCAATGTGGATGATCTTGCTGCCGAAGTCCTCGAGAAAACAGCCAGTACGGAAGAGATCCTTCAGGATCTGGTGGAGAAAGGCCTCGAGTTCAGTAAGCTCGAAGATGTCAAGGACAAGGTCTCCGGAACGTTTAAGTTCGAAGCGAGCTTGCGTGCGAAGAGGAAGTCGCGAGCGACGGGTTTTCTCCACATCTGGGTGAAGAGTATCTCCGAACTCGCTGATCACATCATCCAGCGCGATCCAACTTTCAATGCTGACAGCGTCGCGGAAGAACTCTATGTGATGTTCCAGGTCACAACAGCGCAGGGACTGAAGCCGCGTCTCCCTCCTCAGAAACCGCGAGGCAGATTCACTCGTACCATGGAAGCTCTCTTCGGGCAAACCGACCTCGCGAGCGTGTACGAGGTGAGAGAAGACGAAATGTGGGACCAGCAGCGAACACAAGATTTGATGCGTGAGATGGAAAAGGCCGAGAAAGCACTGAAGGCTTGTAAGGCTCATTCTGCGGCGTATGCTCAGGCTGCGGCTAAGCTCCGAGACATTGAGAACCAATTGACCCCTCCACAACCTCCGCCGGCATCTCTTTCTTCATCAGAGCCGTCTGTCCCTGACTGGCGAGTTTTTTCATCCCTGAAAACACGTGACCCGTCGCCAGATGCGATCATCCGCTTCCCCGGCGACGAATTCCGTGTCTTTGTACCACCGCACAAAGACAGCGACCAACTGTACATCGTCTGCAAACTGTTCAAGCGAATCGGTTCCAAGGCGAGTCGATTGAATCTGGAATGGTGTAAGGCATTTGATGCGGTCGAGAAGGCTCACGATGCATACAAAGTCCTAGAGGATCTCGTGCGGCAACAAGAAGACCACTTGCGGCACGTGATCGCCGAACGCCGCATCAACTATGAGGATGCGCAGAAAGACATGAGATCCGAGATATGGACGTCAGTGGCCAAGCTGAAGCAACTACGTCAGGACTTGGCGGAGTTTAATGTCGAGGTGATGGCACTGGTTGCGAAAAGGGATGAGCTATCTGCGCAACTTGAGGATGCTATTAAAGAACGAAATGCTGGAACGCAACGTGCGCAAGAGACGGCCGATGCGCCTCCACCGCAGCCCGTGAATGAACAAGCGAAGCCGTCTGCTGCGAACGCCCCCGCAAAAGAGGTTCAGGGCGATATGACCACGCTTCAACTTGAAGAAAGGCAAGTCAAGTTCATTGGCCAGGCATTTTTCGAGCTTGGCGAGCTCTTGAATGTGCTACATAGTGACAAGGAGAAAACCGACGACCTGGCCGTTTTTCGCACGGAGACGCACAACGATGTCGGTGTGGTTCTCCTGCGCTTCAAGTACAAGTGCGCATCCTCGCAGGAACGAAGCAGTGCGGTGGACCTCTCGGCCTTGAAGATCAAAATGGCTGCCGAGGACGTTTTGGAGGAAGAGATCAACGGAACGGCCCTTGAGTATCCATCCCAGTCGCACCTCGAGATAAACTGGAAGTCGGATCTGTTAGAGCACGGCGATCGGCTCTGTTTAATTCGCGAGGGGACCAAGTACAAGGTTGGTATGCCCTACTTCTTCCTTGTTTGGAGTGCCATGGACGAGGAAGGAGAACCCCTTTCTTTCAAAATCTCGGATAAAGATATCAAGCAAAGCGCAAAGAAGGTGACGTATGACTGGTGGATGTCTGACAAACTACGCGAATTGTATTCCGGGGACCCCGTCGTCGCAACCGATCCCACGCTGCGCAGTGGAAACGTGCACATACCGTCCTCTGTTGATCTCAGCTTGCCTCCCGGGATCTACAAGCTGTACCTGGTCCGAAACGAAACGGAAAAAGACACAAAGTCCCGAACAATGCTGTTCCGAACAGTGCTGGGCACCTCCGAGAGTCTCGCGGTTTTGCCCGGGGTCAATGGCGTACACACGTCGTTTGGCACAACCCCGTTGGTGGACGTGAAGGCCATGAGTGCATCGTTGCAAGTCTTCCACGAGTCCAACCGAGATGCTGTAGCCGCCTCGCTCACAAACACCGAAGGATACCGCGACGATGGCTACTTGAACCGTATCGCACTCAAACAGGAGTTGGCGGTCGCTCGCACCGATCTGGAGGCGATGAAGGCCATGGTCCAGCTGCCGACGACGAAGTTAAAAGCGCGAAAAGCTATGGAAGATAAAATCCGGCAACTGGAGACGGTCATCAAGGAGCTGGAGAACAAGAAGCTTGCTGTCGATCATGAAGCGACTGTCCCCGTTGCAGCCCCCCACCATGTCTCGGTCAAGCTGGATCCCGACACCTCGCGTCCGCATGCTGCCATCTCGAGCTCGAAGACGGTCGTGTTTGCCTTCACATTTTACGGGGATGCACCGAGTTCGCGGGATCGCATCGTCGTCCTTCCAGCCGACGTCGCCCGTGTGTCAGACCTGTTGCGCGCGACCATCCTGGGAAAGCTCCAGGCGAACGACCCACGGCAAGTTGAGAAGGCGCGCGTGGCGATGGAGCAGGAGCTGGTGGAGGTCGAAGAGTTCTTCAGCGCTCGTATGTCGCTCAAGACCCTCAAGCAAGTAGCGCGGAGGTTCATAAAGCCGCTTCTGGACGTGCGGAATTCCAGGAGCGGCGCTGCGCAGAAAAGCGACGCGTACAATGCCGCGACGGGTGCCATGGACGACACGTTTGTGTGGGAAGAATGCATGGAACAGTTCAACGCCTGCTCCAGCGAGACGAAGAAGTGCTTCCCATACATCATTCGCGACCTGTTGGACGAAATCGGCGCGCGCAAGCGACTGCTCGGGCTGAAGCAGCTTACACCGAGCACATCCAAGAGCAGGTTGGGGAAGGCAACCTCGCTCTTGAAATGTGGTGTCGAGGTGGACATTCCCGATGGATCGTTCACGGTCAAGCGAAATAGCGCCGGCCGACGAGTCGCTACCGGCGAGGTATCGACCACCCTCGGCAATCGCTTCCGCCAGGGCGGCTTTTATGTTGCGAAATACGTCCGTAGGGCTGCAAATGAAGCTGATGAAGGCACTAATACCATCGCGCTCAACGAATCGGCTGGTGAGCTGTGTCGGTATGGTCCGTTCTACGTCGAGCGCGCGGCGATCTCGTTTTCGTTTGTTCAAGCCGCGCTATCCCTTGCAAAATGGGTCTATCGCGGTGTGATGTCGCAGCAAGGGAAGCTGTTGTTGAAGATCATCGTACAAGCGCACTTTGCGATGTTAAAGTACTTCCTTGCGGTGGTCAGCTTGTCGTTCAACATCAACGTCCTGGCCGGGAACTTCAACATCAAAGTCTGGCGTCTCAATGAGCTCATGGACAACTTCAAGAGCCGCCTGGTAAAGTTCTACGGCCCGATTGAGTTCGTGTTGTCGAGGATCTACACGTTCTTCAGCGGATACGTGCAAGAACTCGTCGGGAACCTCAGAGTGGACCACGTCGCGGGGGACTGCGTGAGCGGCTTCTTTCTGTACGCTGTGCTGGCCATGATCTTCGCGGCCACCTTTGTTGTGTACATTGTGGTGCAAGAAGACCTCTTACGGAAGGTCCAGAAGCTGCCGATGTACTTGCCCATCAATCCGGGCAAGACGTTGCACGGCATTCTAGAACAGATCGGTTCTCTCCTCGTGATCCCGTTGTATCTGACGATCAAATCGTGCGTGCTCTTCATCTCGGGCAACTGGTCGGAGTTTTACCATCATGTACACGACGGCCCCTCTCACACGCTATCCAAACTCAGGCTCTTCACGGTACCAACACCGACTTGCCCGAACGGCAGCCTCGCGAGGGTGAACCACGGATTCGGGATCGCAGCGCTTGTGCTCATCATGTTCTTCCTGTTCATCTGCCTCCCGCTGCTGCTTCTGGACTTGTACAGCTGGGTGCCACTCTCGGAGCTGGAAAAAAACGACCAACTCCGAAAGCTCGCGCAGAGCCACAAGCGCCTCGACATCAAAGCTGCTGTCCACAGCAACGCAAGCCTTGTCGAGTTCCATCCCTTCCGCGCGCTCCGTCTCAAGACGGTCGGCTGCCTCAGCAAGCTCGCGACGTGTTGCAAGTGTTGCGCGCGCGACAACGCGCACGGAAAGTGCGATGCGAAGTCCACGTGCTGCTCGCGCCAGGGTGCGCGGAAGCCGTTGCTCCGCGGGTTTGCGCGCCACTACGAAGACTATGTGGAGATGCCGTTACGTGAACTGACGAAGAAGTACGGCATCGTCGGGCTGTTGTTTATGTTCATCCACGTCTACGCGCACCTCATGCTCCGATCGATCGGTCGGGCGCTCGGGATTTTCCTCGGGTGGCGTCTGCAAGCCGAGTACATGTACCCCAACCCGGTGATGAAGCCTGTGACGAAGCCGAAGACTAGGTTCAGGTGGAAGGTGTTCGATGTCTTCTGCTTGCGCTTCAATGTTGTGTGGAAGATTCAGTACGTCAAGGACAAAATGGTGATGCCCTTTGTGAACATTGTGCTGGTGACGCTGGGGCTGTGGGGGGAGCCGCAGTGGAGGGAGTTCAACGTGGAGGAGCGCGCCAATGACTGCTACCGCATGGAGCCGAGTGGAGAAATCAAGCAGCTGCAGATGATGTCTCTTCACGGCAAGATCGTCAGTCTTTTTTGGCTCTGCATTCCGGAGACTATGGTGCTGGCCTACCTGGCGGAAGTGCTCAACCGCGGGCCCGTGCTCGGGTACTTTTTGAATCGTCAGTTCCTGCAGGCGGACATTCCAGAGTCGGAGCGCGAGAAGGACCCTGTGTGGCGTTTCCACTACTGGCTGGCTTTCAAGGGAGAGGAGGACGTGGTGTACTTGTCGGATACGCGGTTCTACAGCACGCTGTTGAAGTGGGGCAGTGCGATCGTGGAGATCGTTACACTACTCATGGTGTATCCGCCCGCGGCCCAGAACCGCGTTGTGCTCTTCGGGATCATGCTCATCTCTGCAGTGGTGACGCCGCTGCTGGAATTGAATCAGCAGATGATTCAGGCGTACATGGACTACATGGAGGCCGCTGAGAACCTCGCCGAATCATCGAATTATGTGAACAAGGCCCTTAAGGCGAAAGATCTTGCCGACAAAGCGAAGGGCGCGCTGGAGGAGATGCCTGACGTTGACGTGAATACACGGGCGATTGTCGGACTCATGCGTCGCAAAAATGGGGCAGCCTCAACTCCAGCTCCAGCTCAGGGCTCTCCTGCTGCTGCAACCAACGGCGCCCCTCAGGCTCGCAGCTCAACGGCCTCCAAGTCATCGTCAGTCCCAGCAGCGGTAACAGCCCAACCGGCCTCTGCGTTTTCAGGAGGGCCGCAGCAATCGAAGATTGCGGCCGGTGGTCGGGCGGCCGTGGTCACCCAATTGGTGGAATCCGCGGATGGTGTGCTCCGTGTTGGTGGAACTGGTTGCCACTCTGGGCACTCGGAAGTGGATAGAAGTGATGCTGAAGATGCTGACAGTGATGTGGAGCCAACGGCTGATCCGGACGAGGAGGAGGACGACGACGACGAAGAAGAAGAGGGTCGGAAGCAGGGCGGTCTAAGCGACACGGTGCTGGCGTCGCTCGTGGCATCTACCGAACTCGTGAAGCCAACGAGGGAGCTGGTCCAGCTCACAGCAATGCCCGAAGTGAGCTACGTTGTGCTCACGAATGCGCTTGATGACGGCGAAGGTGAGATCACGATCAACTGGCAGGTGAACGCTCGCCAGCGATTCCATGCGCTTGATGCAATTGGCATGTTCCCAGCTCGCGCGAATGGAGACCTGTCACTCCGCACCATGGACGACTGCATCTGCTACCGCCTTCTGAAGCACCAGACTGTGGAGCCCTTTGGCTGGAGGCCGAAGGGGGAGAGTGAGGACGCCGAACGGGAGCTGATCTTGCGACAGGCCAGAAGTCTTCGCGATCTTCGAGAACTCGAAGTGACGAGAATGAAAAAGGCTGTGCACGAAGGAGCGGCGAATGACGGTGACAACGACTTGGTGAAAGCTAGGAACAAGCACCATAACAGGAAGCTGGAAGAGGCCGACTCGACGATGGAGAGCATTCTGCAGTCGCCAAAACTGAAGCCCTACAAAAAGAAGCTCCCGGACATTCTCGAGGACGACATCGTCGCGAACAAGATCCACGAGAGGGTAACGTTTGTCGAGTGGGGACAACCGAGGCAATTGCTAACATCGAGACTGTTGTATCGTATACCATGTGTGTAGGTGCCGCGCACTAGTCGAGCGCAAAGTCTCGGTCCTGTCGCGCGGGAAGAAGCAGCCAAGCGAACTCGAAAGGTATGGGAACGATTGGGCCACTGAGTGCTGGCTTTCCGGGTGAATAATGTGGGTACACAACTGTATGGTAGGTTGTGAGTGGGCAAGTCAAGTTCCGTCCGGCGAACAACATGGTCGACGAATACAAACCGACCTTCGAGACCTTCGTTTACGGAAACGACGCTGGCATTTACCAGCCCAAGTATGGTCTCCACGGGTTTGAGTTCTACTACATGCGGTGCACCGAAGGTGATGCCAAGGTCACTGGACTCAGCAACTCGAAGGACGATACGAAGAGCGGCACGAATGTCAAGAACCAAAAGGTCGCACCCACCGGGGCGCCAGCATCGGAAGGCGCCGGCAGCAAAGGCTACGAAATCCTCGAACAGTTCGTGTCGAACCCGATCCAGATCGGCACTTTCGACATCTTCATGAATCTCACGTGCGACCGGCCCCTCGTGGGAGCGAAGGAGAAGTTGAATCTCTCGTGGATCATTTACGGCGTTCGCTACAGCGTTCTATCCAACCCAAAGATGCGGAACTGCATCGGCTTCTACAAGATCAACGGGTCGGAGGAAGCGACGTGCGCGCGCATCGAGATTATCCCATCGTCTGCGTACCTCGAAGCCAGTGCCACGGGACCGTGCCCCGGCCGCATGACCGTGACGACGCCGAACGATCCTGGAGTGTACGAGGTCCGCTTCCTCTTCAACTTCTTCAAGAAGGCCCGGCTTCATCGCCAGTGCCAAGTGTTTGGCGAGCTCGAAGACGAGATGCAACAACTCCGCATTCGATCCTTCTATGAGAAACGAGCCGTCACCGAAGAGCTCCGCAAGTTCTCGCTTCGGGAGCCGAAAGTGTGGGGCATCGCGCGCATGAACGCACAGGCCTGGATCAAGGCCATGCTGCTCAGCACGATCCGAGAGCCCGTGGACAACGCTGTCCTTGAGTTAACCAGTTCCTACTCCGAGTTCCTCATTGGGCACCTAAAGAAGAAGTTCCAGGCCGGCCTCGAGTCGCCGTCCCGCATGTTTCAGCAGCGCATTGCCCAGATCCTGGCTCCTCTGCGACTGAATTCGTTCCTCGACGTGCTGATGGTGGCGTTCCAGAGCAGCACGCAACTTAGCGACCAACTCGCGTCCGTGACGTTCATATCCCCTACCGAGGAGGACGAGAAAAAGCGCGGATCGAACAAGGAGCGCGACATGCTGCTGCTTCCCTCCAACAGCCAGTTGTCTCTGTTTGGCAGCGCAAGCTTCCGCGTGCTGGCCATGAACTACCTCCGCCAGCGCTCTCTCTGCGGCTATCACGACTTTGTCGACGACATCTTGCTCAACCACGGGCAGCTCATGCAGACGCTCGGCCAGATCATGGACAACCTGTCGAGCAGCTGCATCGTCTTGTACGAGTCGGCGATCACCGCGGCGATGGAGGACACAGCGGATGTGGTGAAGGAGCTCAAACTGACGAACGCGCTGCGTGGCATCGACGTGATGCTCGTCGATCAGTGTCGCAATCACATCCAGAGCATGATCCGTGCGCTCCTCGAGACCGACTGCCGCACTGGCAGGAAGTGGCCAGGGCGACCCGAGGGCTCGTTCGAAAAGCTGGCGGCATTACGGGCCGGATCTAGCGTGCGGCAGGAAGGCGCTGACCCGTCGGTTGAGCTGGTGGTCGACAAGGACGCCGCTGCCGTGCGTCCCAGTCTGCCTGGCGGAGCGGCGCCGATCACACGCGAGTACGTTGCGCTGCGCCGGTGGATCCGCCCGAAGCTTGAGCGCAAGATCGCGACCATCCTGAAGCAGCGTCACTCGCGCATGATGGACAGCAACTTCCGGATTGCCACGCAGACGCTCACGCAGTTTGTCGTGTCGTGTACGCGCCCGGGACTGTCGCTGGCGGGGAATCCGTTCCCGAACCATCGCAGGATGAGGACCGAATCGCCGCTCCATTTCCTGGAAGACAGTCGTATGAAGGACGCAAAGAAGTTGATCGAGCAAGGAGCCAACCAAGGTGGTCTTCTTGCCGCAACCGCCGGGGACTTGATGCCGGGCGACAACCAGACCGGAGACGACCCGAGCCAAGCGCTGCAGGGCAGCTCGCGCGACGCGCTCGAGGGCAACCAGCACGACGATCACGCTCCCGATAAGGACGGCGGCAAGGACCACGACCACGACCACGACCCCGACCAAGACAACGACGTGGACGACGACCGCGGCGATATCCTCGGCGACGCGTGATCAGCGACTTGCCATCCACTCACACGTTCTGCATGTTGCTTCCTTTCTATATACTATGTAGTAACACACAATCGACCATTGTTCTTGATAGGTAGCACATTCGTTTTTCATTTCATCGAGGCTTTCGTTCCCTCTCCATCCTCGTCGCCTAGCGCCTTAGCTTCAGCGCGCTCGTCCTCCGAGTGACGCCGCGCCGCACGCACGCGCGTCTCGTACTGGAGCCAGTGGAGCACGGGGAACGCGAGCTGCTGAAAGAAGACGTGGTTCACGCGGCCCTGACCCAGCGGGTCGGCGAGCGCCGTGACCGCAGCCACGTCCTCGCGGTCGTCCAGCGCTGAGGTCCCGAGCGCGCGCGCGAGCCTCGCGAGGCCCGTGTGGAAGTCGGCGATCGAGAGCACGCCGAGCTGCTGTTCGTCGAGCGCCTCGAAGGCCTCGGCCGCGCACGCGCGCACGGTCTCCTCGTCGGGCAGCGGGTTCTCGTCGGGCTGGCGCTGGAGCGAGTGCGCGGCTGCTGCGAGCGCGCGCAGCTCGTGCGGGTCCACTTGCCGCGCGAGCCACTGCGCCACGCGCGGCACGCAGTCCTTGTAGTGGACCACGTGGTCGGCGTCCGTCGCCGAGGCCTCGCACAGCGCGGCGACACGCGCGGCCTGGAGCGGCGAGAGCAGCAGCTTGCGCATGTCCTTGACCGCGGCCTTGATTTCCTTCTGGCGGAGCCGCATCTTGAGGTGCTCGGCCGAGCCCTCGAGCTTGCTGCTCTCGTAGGCTGTGAACTGCTGCAGCACGTACGCGTCCGCGCGGGCCGTGAAGCACGTGGCCTGGAAGCGGAAGACCGTGGCCTGCACATGCTGGAGCAGCTCCGGCTGCTGCGCGCACGGCACGAGCCCCGCGGGCGTCGTGGTCGCGAGCGCCGTCATGAGGTTGATCTCGGCGCGGGACAGCAGCAGCCCCGGCGCCTCGAGGCTCGCGCGCAGCTGGCGCCGCGTGACGAGCAGCTCGGCGGGCGGCACCGGCGTCACCGTGCGGTTCGTGACGTCCTCTCCGTCGGCGACAATGGACTCGCTGGTCGCGGCGTCATCCGGCGCAGTGGCCTCTTCGTCCACCAGGCCCTCACGGGGCGCGTCGTCGCCCTCGTGCGGGCTCGAGGGCGCCACGGGCGCCGGCGCAGGACGGGACGCCTCGAGCGCGAGCGCGAGCCGGTCCATCGTGAAGAACTGGCGGTGCCGTGCCACTGTCTGAAAGCACTCGACGATATCGTCGAGCTCGTCGTTTCCGTCGACGTCGCCGTCGCCGTCTTTGTCGCCTCGGTCTTTGGAGTCGCGCTTGGCGTGGAGCAGCGTGTCGAGCACGTCGGCGGCGGTCGCAACCAGCGCGCCGTAGTCGACCATGTCGTCACGGTCGAGCTCGACGAACGAGAAGAGCACCTCGCGGTCGCGGCGCCGCAGCGACGCGCCCAGCTCGACGCCGAGCAGCACGTCGCGGCACTCGTGGAACGCGACGCGCCCGTCGTTGTAGGGGTCTTTCCGCTGGAAGAGCTCGAGCAGTTCCTCCTCGAGCGCCTCGCGGTCGAGCGCGCGCTGCGCGTCGGCGCGCTCGCGCGCGAGCGCCGGCACGCGCGAGGTCGCGAACTCGTCGCCGAGCGGCACGAGCTGCTGCGCGCGCAGCAGTAGCTTGCGGCGCACCACGCGGTCCAGCAGCGCCTCGTCGAAGCGCAGAGCGTGGATGTCGTGGAAGTGCGTCTCGCTCTCGACCGTGAAGCCCAGCACCTCGCGCAGGCTCGCGTCGAGGCGGAAGTGCAGGTGCGCGACCGCCTCGGGCGCGGGCGCCGCCGGCGTGGGCTTGCTGAAGGTCGCGCGCACGCGCGTGGGCTCGAGCGCGCTCTCGTGGACCGAGAACTTGTAGGTGAGCTGCCCGGTCTGCGCCCAGCCCTTGAGGAACGAGAGCACCGTGAAGCGCGCCTCCACCGCCACCACGCTCGACATGGCGAAGGAGAGAGACAGGGCGACCCTTTGGCGAGGAGCGGGAAGGGATGGATGGAGACGGATTTAGGAGAAGCTACATGAAGGCGACGCTTCAAGATCGGGGGAGGAGTGTGGGTCGAATCGGGTTTAACAGAGATGGTTTGAGACAAGTGGGTGTTTTTTTTTTCACTCAGGTGTCACAAACCAGTTCGAAATTTCGAACGAAAATTACGCGGTCGGGTGCTTTCGCGCGGAAATCTGGCGCGAAAACGACACATCCCTATTAGGGGTCGGGTTGGGTGCGAGTTGTTGAAGTCGAGGCGACCGTCTGGTTCGTGGCGCCCCTTCATCGGCAACCGTGTTGGCAATTTCCAACACTTTCGTCGCGAGTAGGTGGTTGTGTGGGTGCGTAGGCACTGCCATCGGACGTGGCGTGCCAACGCTGGCGCCATTGACTTCTGTGTGTGTGGCTCCATGGATCCAACAGGCACGAGCCCACAAGAACCCGTGAAGCAGCGCGAAGCGAGACAGCGTGGTACAGTATCCGTGTCCCGGTGTATCGCCAACTCGTGGTGCCGGTGGCTACCAACATGAGACGATGTCGGTTTGATTCACAAATCCAGCAGGTCGACATTGGCACCACAACAAGCACAGCGAAGAGATCTTATTCGAAACGGAAGGTTCAGAGAAGGCAGTGGGGGTCCGGCCAGAACGTTCTTTTCACGCGAGAACCCATACGCCCCACACCGTCTTGTTGTTGGAAAAGAACGAAGAGGATCCCCCTTGCGCCTGGCCTTCCATTCGCGTCCTTTTCTCCCTGTTCTTGCGTCGACGGCCCTTGAGAAACCGAGAGGCGCGCCTGCGTGCGAGGGAGGAGCTGCGCGCGGCGCTTCTGAGAAAGCCCGTGCTGGCGCGCCGCGCCAGCACGGGCTTTCTCAGAAGAAAAAAGAGAAAGAAAAACATGGTACCCTACGTACAGTACGCTTCGAGTCAAGTTGCCCCTTTTACAGTTTGTTCGAGCTCTAAGCCGCGGAAGAAACCGTATATACCTGTCATGATGCATACATTTGATCCAATCAATTGATTCTATTGTTCAGAATATTATTTGATTCTCCCTCTATATTTATATATCAGGGGGGTGGCTTAGAGCTTGAACAAACTGTACCGTTTTTTGTGCTGTTTTGTTGGTTTGTGTGGGCGGGGATGGACGCAATTGCGTGCGTACCAAATTGTTCTGCCGACGGAACTCGCGCCCAACCAGCCAGTCTATCCGAATAAACCTGCGCGGAAAGTTGGGATTATTTGCGGATCCGCCGGCTTCGACACACGCGGGCGGCCCACTTTGGATCGCACGCGCTCCCAACACCCTCCTTCCCTCGCCTCTGTATGGACGCAGCGCGCGCCGCCTCTGCCTCCGCCGCCGCCGCCTCCGTCCCCGTCCCCCCGGCGGCCGCGGCCGCTGGGTCGCGCGCCACGCGCGGGCTCCGCGTCGACGAGTACTCGCGCGCGCAGTCGGGCGTCTGGTACTACCAGGTAGACATCGAGCTGCGTTATGGCAGTGGCTCCTCCAGTAGTCTGGCGCGCGACGCCGCGTTCGCGCACCTCGACACGTGCGAGGAGGACGACGTGCAGTGCTACTCGGTGCGGCGCCGCTACAACGAGTTCGCGCAGCTCTACGACAAGATCAAGGACGAGATCGTGGCGGCCGCGGCGGCGGACGACGCGCCGCACGCGATCGGCGACAGCGGGCTGCCGCCGTTCCCGCAGAAGGAGCTCATCTCGTCGTCCGTGCTGGGCATGCTCTGGCGCGTGTCGGCGCCCACGTACGTGCTCGAGGACCGCCGCGCCAAGTTCGAGGCGCTGCTGCGCTGGATCGAGCACCACCCGATGCTGCGCGAGTCGCAGGCGTACCTCGACTTCCTCGGCCAGCCGCCGCAGGTCTCCGAGGGCTACGTGAGTTTGAAAGAGTACAGCTCGCAGAACTGGCTGTCGTCGCTCGAGAAGCTCACCAAGGACAAGGCCAAGCGCCGCCGCCGCCTCTCGTCAGACTGCAGCGCCATGCTACCGGAAGCCCCACGAAGCTCCAAGAAGCGCCGCCAGGCCGACCGCGACTCGACGAACGACGAGTGCGCGCTCGTGCTCGCGGACGCTCCGCGCGAGCCCACCAAGCGCCCGCGGCGCCTGGCGGGCGCGTCCTCTCCCCACTCCCCGGCTCGCTCTGCTGCCACGCCGCGCCAGAAGACGCGCGCGCGCCGACGCAGCGCTTCAACTTCGGACGACACGCCGTGCCTCCTCCTCTGCGGAGACGTCGACACTGTTGCTCAAGTGGAAAGCAGCCACGCTCACATGAAAAAGAAAAAGAGGATCCTGTGATCACCCCCCTTCATGTTGTCGTGAACGTGTCGTCGTCGTCGTCGTATTTCTATGAACACTACTACGATTCAGCCGACCTGGCCCGTAGGTTGTGTGAGCCTTGCAGACACACCCACGCGGCTGGTGGCATCGTAGTCGTGGTCTCCCCTGTTGATAACCAACCAAGAAAAATTCCCCCGTGCGTGTACGTCTCGTACCGCTTCGTGCACCTCTCGTTGTTCTTCTTGTACGTACCAGCGCTCGTCCGGGCCAATACATCACGTCCATCGACTGAACTTCATGCTCAGGCACGCAGCTGCGCGGCCTACTCATCGAGGTCGATGACTTCGTCCACGTCGGCGTCTTCTTCCTCTTCTTGTTCTGTGATCTCGGACGGCACATCTTCATCGTCGTCTCCTTCTGCAGTTTGCGCAAAGTAATAGTCGTCGCCCCTGTCGGCCTCGGCCTCGCGGCGCTCGCGGTGGCGGCGCTCAGAGTACGACTCGCGCGGCGCCTCGTCTTCTTCTCCCGGCGACGCCGACTGCGTTTCCTTGGGGGCCTGGGTTTTCTTAGGCGCCGTTTTGCGACGCTGCACGGTCGGTGCCTTCGCCAAGGGCGCCAGCTCGGATGGCAGAGCCTCCTCAAGGAACTGACGCACCGCCAGCAGCTCAAAGGCGCTGCGCAGCGCCTTGGCGGTCACCACGGCCTTCTTGGTGTCGGGGTCGCGATGCTTCTTGAAGAGCACGAGCCGGTGCTCGCCCGACTTGAACTTGGGCAGCGACGACTCGATCGAGAGCTTGGACACGGACGCGTCTAGCCACGCGAACGGCAGCTTGCGGTGCTCGTGCATGAGTCGGTCGAGCCACTGCTTCTCGTACGGCTTCCACTTGGCGCCGCGCAGCAGCAGCACGCACTCGGGCTTCTGGAGGCACTTGGCGTCCAGCTGCGCCGAGTTGAGCACCTCCACGGCCGTCTTCTTCGTCAGCTCCACGACGCGCTTGGCGAGCGCCTTGGAGGTCTGGAGGTAGTTGAGGAAGATCTGGATGAAGTAGCAGCCACCTCCGTTAGTCACTCTCGACCAGTTTAGGAGCAGATCTACGTGGCTCATCAGCCTTTCGTACCTGCTTGGGCTTGTCGCCGTTGGCGACGGTGAAGACCGTGGGCGAGATACTCGTCTTGATGCCGAACCGCGCGAGCACGGTCTTGCCCGAGGCCGGCAGCGTCTGCGTGCAGTCGATCACTCCCACGAAGCTCTTGTCGGCGAGGCGCTTGGACGCCTTGCTGAAGACCTCGGGCATGATGTCGTCCGGCTTGGCGCAGAGCACGACCCAGGGCTCGCCCGACTGGAACACGCGCGCGAGCAGCGGCGTGTTGGCCACGTCGACGCGGAAGATGTGGTCTTTGGCGACCGAGAACTGGTACACGCTCGCGCTGAAGAACGCGACCACGATGGCCAGCACGGCCACGATCGCGTACCAGTGGTCGCGCCACATGCGGTTCTTCAAAAACATCTTGAGCTCCTTGGCGTTGCTGGCATTGCCGCCGCCGCCGCCGCCTCCGCCGCGTTTGCCCATGTTGGATCAGCGAGGTGCCCAGAGAAAGATCGGCCTGGATGAGCTGCATCAGGAGAGAGGGGCTAAACGTATCCCATTCCCATTGGCCAAAAGACTCCCATATACACGATTTTATTGGTTAAAATACGAAGAAACATAACTCAAAAGCCCAGTTTCCCCTGCCGCACGGGCGTCATCATCAGTGCTTGACAGGCAATAAATTGGCGTCGCCCTCCGCTCGGCGCCCCGGTTTCCTCGCGCTTCCTCGCTTCTCGGCGTCCCCCTATTGACGATGCGCGCGTGTGTGTTTGGCCCGCGGCCGTCCGCGCGGACACTGTGCTTCGTGTTGCTGCTGTGGACGGCGCTGAGCGCGGCGGCGGCCGTGGCCGCTGGCGCCACGGCGGACGCCTCCGTCGCGCAGCAGCTCGCGGTCGTGGCGACCGACGTGGCCGGAGATGTGGCCGTAGACGTGGTTGACGACACGCCCGTCGATGGCGAGAGCAAGGGCCCCGTCGTGCGCTGCCGAATGTGCGGCGCCACGATCGCGCACAAACAGTAAGTGACAGTTTAGTCAAGGTTGTTTTCGTTTGTTTGCTGGTCGGATGCTGACGTTTCCGTGCGTAGTGATCGCATGAATGTGCCCGACGCGTCCAAGGCCGTGAGCTCGCGGTACGCGCGCGACCTGGGCGGCGACATCCACACGTTTGTGAACCCCAGTCGCGTACGTAGATCTGATTGATGGAGAAAGGAAAGCAAAAGAACCGCGCACTGATACAAGCCGCACGTGTGTGTTGTGGACGCAGGTGGAGATGGAGCTGGTCGCGTTCAAGCAGGCGGTCGGGATCGAAGGCGAGGCGTTCACGAGCAAGGCGACGTTCTTCGAGGGCTACAGCTGGAAGGACTTGCGCTGCAGTGGGTGCAACCGCCACATCGGGTACGTCCTCCCCACTATTCCGTCGACAAAATGTGAAGTGGCGCCCATCTAAACCACTTGCGATGCTTGATGTGCAGCTGGAAGTTCCACCACGACGACTTCCAGGGGTGCATTCACACCAGCATCATGGAAAGCGTCTCGAACAAGGCGAAAGAGCAAGTGAAGCCGACCTCGAAAGATGACCACGGCGAGAAGCGAGTATGTGGTCACTTCATTGTCTCACAATCACGTTCCGCACTCACCGCATTTGGTCGCTATTGTGGTCCATGTTCAACGATAGGAGCTTGTCCGGAAGGAGCTGGAAGGAAAGTGCGTTACCGCGAGCGCTGGCTGGTGGTCGTACGAAGTCTGCTACGGGAAGGAGGTCCGCCAGTACCACGAGGAGCAGGACGGGACGCGACCGAGTGACTGGAGCATGGGCGTCTTCGTCGCAGACGACAAGAAGCTTCAGAGTGCGGAAACGAGTTCGGGAGTGACCTCGGAAGTCGCCCAGTACTTTACTGGTGGCCAGCATTGCGACGAGAATGGCGAGCTCCGCAGCACGAAAGTGCTGTACACGTGCTGCAAGACCAGACCCGCGGTGCGTGAGCCAGTATTCGATCGCGCGGATCCCTGTGTGAAATGATTCTCATTGTTGTGCTCCCTGTAGACCGTCACCATCGACAACGTTGAAGAGCCAAGTCTGTGCTCGTATCTCATCACCGTTTGTGTGCCGTCGCTGTGTGTCAAGCCGCGCCAGCCCGAGACTCCCTACAACAACAAGGCAATTGTTAACAAGTGCGCAGCCGAGTTCTCCGAGTCGCACGCTGACAAGTCTTCGCCGTCGTCGTTCACGGCACTTCGATGGGCCACAGTCATCTCGGACGATAGCTCCGAGTTGGATTGGGCGCGCAACTTGGACTTCAAGACGTAGGTGATCAATGGTCTGCACAGCCAAATCAAACCTCACTACGTTGGCGTTGCTCGAGGGCTTGGTATTATTTCATTAGGAACCGCGGATCAACTAGTGAGGTCTGTGACACGCTCTTGGTTCCGAAATGTGATCGAAGCCCCACCAAGAACGCTTCAATGAGGTACGTTGCGAGTGCGGAGATGGCGTGATTGTCAAACCATAGATCAAACGCCGTGAAACACTGCACGGGAGAAGAACGACGTACTCATCAGATTCAGCAGGCAACCCAGAATGATCAAGAAAAACGCACGTACGAGCAGATTCATGAGCATAAGGTCATTTTCCATGCCAAGGTACACGACCCGAGTGAAGCGAGAATCCGTGTCTGAAGGCAAGAACACCATCAGGATCAAAGACGTCCATGGAGGTGGACACCAAGTTGATATCGTCGCTGACCGCTCGTTCCTTACCTGGTAGGAAGTACGACTGCCGAGTGGCCGACATCTCTGGCGGTATCCCAAAAAATCGAGTCAAACAAGTCTCCATACGGTAGATACGCCATCGGAACTGATCATCTTGGTTCTCAATGAATGACTTCAGGAAATCGCTGAGCTCGGTGGTGTGCTCAATCATACTCTGGGTTGTTTGCATACCCGGGGAGTGCCAGCCACGGATGAGGCTCGTTGTCGAATGCGGTGTCATACTCATTCGACCGCGGTTAGCAGCACCGCCAATGCGCATAGGAGCTGTCTGCTTTCGTGGGCCGGAAGGCCCATCAGGGTCATCGTTATTGCGCCGAGTCGCATTGGGGTCGTGGACGGCATTGAAGAGCGTCAAGTACTTTCGCTTCCAGCGGCGCGTGAAGAACATCTCGAACGTTTGACAGCCTGGCATGCTGGTGTCCAACCCTCGCCCAACAGTCAATCCAGCTGTCTCCTGCTTCAGTTGCTCGACGATCTCTTTCATTGTTCCATCGGCAAAAGGATACGGCGAGCGACAGTGCAAGTAGAATCCATGATACGTCTCGTCGACGATGAAGCAGCTGACTTTCGCGACTGTGCACAAGTCCACGAACAATTGCTCGCGCGGCTCGTCGAAGAACCGTTCGTAAATGAGCCACTTCCACATCCGTTGAATGAGGCATATCAGAAGCCACAACGCGGTCACGGTCCCAAAGCGCAGATACACATTTGTCGACAAATCCTCGTCGGTTGTCAAGGTCGAAGCCGTCGTCGCCTTCGTCGTCATGTGCACCATTTGTGAACGAGGAATCGGGAGCGCCAGGGATCGTAGATCGCAGCCGTACAACAAGAAGAGCATGACCACTAGCGTGAAGCCGAGTGGCGTTCGGCGCGCGGTCTGAAGCTTGTTCCATTCGTTCGCGACAAGAATCGTGCGCCAAATACTCACTGGCGCCGGCTGTACTTGACTTGAGTCCATGTCAATCACCTTGGCGCGTGGCTTCTCCCAGTCAATCAAGAACAAGTGTGCACGCGTTTGCTGGTATACTCGATGCAGAACGGTCACAAGCTGGAACGTGAAGGCGACCTGGAGCATCACGCGGAACGGATAGTACTCATCTTTACGAGCTCGTCGTAGCTGAGCGTTCGTCTCAGGAAGCAGCAAAAACACGGCCGACTGGAGTTTGAAAAACACGAGGAAGTACCCAGAGAGAATAAACATCACGAAGAAACACGCTCGCGCATAGTTGGACACCAAGCTCGTGATCAGGTGCAGGATCGAATGCCACGCAGTTAAAGCCATCTCTTCGTGGCGGGTGTTGCGTCGCTGCCACGTGAAGATATGAAGTATTACACGAATGCCAGCGGTGATGCCAGCAATGGAGAAGATCGTGGTTGCAGCCGACCAGAAGTTGCTCGTATCCGACGCGTAGACGACTTGAAATTGGATTGCAGTCTGGACGGGCGTTTGGGTGTCGGCGTATGAGATTGTCAGCACCGGGGGAAGGATGGAGCTGGGGTCCGTGCTCTGCGTTCGGATCGTGAGTTTTATTGAATCCGCGTACCGGTACACGCGTGTCTTGCTTTCACCGACCTGAACGCCCGAAGCGACGTCGAAGAGGAAGAAGCGATTGCTCAAGAAGTCATCCTGTGCATCTGAGCTGCGCACATTGCGATTGATGTACAAACCGCGCTCATCCGCGTAATTCAAGTTTTTCACAGGGACAGGAACGTAGCGGCCATTCGTGCCTTCGGGCTTGGATTTGTCGATGAGGAAGATCTCATGAAGCTCCATGTTGCTCGCATCAAGTGTCGACAAGTCGCAAGTGAAGTGGCTTGAGGTGCTCACACCAAATCGCGTCCACAGTGGGATAGCAGACGTGGAAGAAGCCGTGGCAGACACAGAGGCATCCAGGCAGTACAAGAGCTGATTGGTGAGGCGCTGGAAGCTCTTTAGCGTGCCGTCGATCGTATACGAAGCAAGAACAAACTCCAGGCGATCATGAGTCTCGATGTTCGAAACCTCGTCGAACGACATCTACGATGGCCACACAACGTCAGCTGGTGAAGACATCAACTACTGCAAAGCCACGTGCCGCACCTTCATCCCGATGCGATCGGACTCGAGCACGCTGCGCGCATTGGTTGCGTACTTGAGGAACGGCAGGGTGTAGAACCAGCCATTGATGTCGTTGGCCGAGGTCGCGCGGCCACTCTTCTGAATGAGCTCAAACAACGCGCAAGGAGCAGCAGTCGGGCTCAAGTGTTGAAGCACGCACAAGTTGCCAAGTGCCTGGCAAAACTGGCTTTGTTTCTCGTTCTGGTAGAAGTAGCACTCGCTAGCCGCGAGAGGGAATATGTCCTGCACAAGATCTACCGTTGCCAGGGGATGAGCAGTCACGTCAGCTACGGATCACACGGCGCTCCACAACTATACGCACCGCTCGAGAAGGTCACCACCAAGCTGGAGTCCACGGTTTCGTCGATATTGAAATCAGCAAACTTGACGGTTGCTGCAAGGTTCACGTTGATTTTGCTGCTCAGGATCGTCGTCCGAGATTGCGCGACGCACTTGCTCACGGCCAGCCACGTGCTCGTGACCAGCTTGTACCCAGTTCTACAAACGCACTCGTGTTCCCCACTCCTGGGGTCCACTGCAAGTGTCATTGCAGGATCGTTGCACTGCGTGCACTGGTTTGTCACTGGATCGCCGTGCGTGCCATTCGTGCACGCAACGCACTCCTTGGCCGGAAGATACACACCAGCCTACGAAGTCACCAGGAACAACAGGATCAGGAAGTCACGTCTCGGGCACATGATGATTCAGCCCTGCCCAACCTCGTTCTTTTCGACAACGATCGAATTGGTGGCGCATTTGCAGTTGCTCTTTGACGCGTCAACACCAAGTGTGGACCTCCCACACGGAAGGCATCGCAGCTGATCGCTGCTTGGTACAAGACCAGTCGGGCAGCTTGTGCAGAGATCCAAGTTGCACGGAGCAGGCCACGACGATGCGCAGAATGTGTCATCTTCGCTCTTCCAGTAGGCCGAGCTCCTATTGCGGACCAAAGCGCGCTAAGTGTCCCCGCGTTCCGTAGAGACGAAAAAAACGAACGTTACCTGCACGTGCACGAAGCGAACATCCCGAGCGCATTGAGATCGTTCTCGTTTGGTGTCTAATCGAAGAAGCACCGGTGTAAGCGAGGCGAGGAGCATGTGACCGCTGCTGCGCTTTTTACCAGAAGCGAATTTGGTGCCGTCGCGCCTCCACTGGGCCGGTCGCAGCTATTGCACCCGAGCACCGACGCATCGTAGAACTCGTTCGCCGCGCTGCAGGATGGAGCGGACGACGACGGAATGAAGATCGACGACCCTGCCGCCCGCTGCCACAGGAGTGCCACTGCGAGGACCACGCGGAGCGCTCCTGGAGGGTCGGAATCTCTCATCACTCGGCGTGGTTGCTTCGTCCGCGTATCCGATCCGGTCGGCGCGGATCCACTCACAAGCGACCGAGCTCACTGGGCATTTCTTGAAGACCCTTTGTTGCCCGACCCCTCCCGGGCGAGGCTGGCCGTTGGATTGAAACGGCTTCACGGAGGGAGGGATCGCGAAAACCAAGCAAACCGGCTTGCCCAGTCTCATACAGCGGCTGCAGGCCGGAGGCTATTTTGCTCCACGGTGAACGCGTGTTTGAAATAGCGCCTGTGGAAGCGACAGAATCCGTGGGGGGAGCATTTGCTGCTCTCAATAACATGCGACAATGCGACTCACCATTGCAAATAGAGTCGCGGAGAGACGTCACGTGCAGCTTAGACCTGGGGAGCTCTGAGACTCGCTCCCTGTGCTTGGTCAACGGCCGCTGCCACTCGAGAATTTTTGCCGGTCCCCAACGGATATCGTCTTCGCTATAGTCTGTGGCGTTGTGCGTTCGAGCGTTCTCCTCCAAGTCGTCGTCGCCGCAAGTCCGATTCGTGTATAGCGAGAGATTGCATCGCAATGGGCAATTCAGCCTCCAACGAAAGCGCGCCTGGCGCGCGTTTCCTTGCCGGATGTCCTCCGGTACGTGCAAGCGAATCATCAGGCGCCTCCAGCATGCCTTCTGAGTGTGTGTTTGGTGCATGTCTTAGATACCAGCCTGTCCAGATGAAGCTACAGTCCATTCCGAGTTCGAAAGCTTGCTACGGCGGAAGCTGGTTCCCGCATCCGTGCTCGATGAGCTCAGCTCCATGGAGTCAACGGACACGAAATGGCTCTACGTCTGTCTCGATCGACATCTCTCAACCCCGGAGGCAGCCAACACAGACTTTTTAGACCCGCACGTCTGCGTCCAAGAGATTCTAGATCCGCAGTTTCAGCTGGACGGGCTTCATGATCTCTTTCGAGCTGTTCGCATCAACATCGTGCTGCATCCCAAGTACGTATCGCTGCCGAATGCCGCATGGGCTCATCGAAAAAGCACACTGACGACCTGCATGATCTCACAGAGAATGGATCGAGAGATTTGTCGTCGCCGAAGGCGTTCAGGCGCTTGTGAGCCTCCTCGACCCCTCCAAGACTGTGTCCGATTTGGTCCACGTAGAGGCACTCAATGCGCTGTTCGCGTTGTCCAGTTGCAGCCATGGCGTGGATGCCATGGTACAATCTGCGGCGTGCTGTGATGGTCTGCTGGGTCTCTTCACTGGATCCACATCGAGCCTCCAGCGTGGCAGGGTGCTCAAACTTCTGGGTATCCTCTGCTGTCATAATCAGGCGGCGCAATCAACTGCAATTTCTGCGATTTCTCGGATGAGCAGCACACTCGACGCCAATGAAGCGGGGACAACATTTGGTCTCCTCTCAAGCAGCTTCGTTCGCAGCGACGGCGACCTCCCATTTCAGCTCGCTGTGGTCACATTTGTGAACACCTTGGTGAACACCACTCTGGACATCTCGGAGCGTGTGGCCATTCGCGAGGATCTCGAAAAGCTTGGCTTCGTCAGCGCGCTCGAGAAACGCACAGCGGAAGAAGGCGAGCACGTGTCGACCGCGATGACGATGCAGATTCAGGTCTTCTTGAAGAGCCACGCCAATGATCGCGCTCGAAGCTCGAGTGCGCCAGCTCCAGTGCAGAGACGGATGTCGCTGAACATCCCAGCGGCGGCTGATGAACCAGCTGCTTTCCTTGTGGCGGCCAGCGCTGGGGCCGTCAGCGGGATTGAGACTCCTGTTGCTGAACATGAAGCCACTCAGTCCACTCCGCAGCGTGACGGACCGCGAAGTCTCCAGACAAGAAAATCTCTGCGACTTGAGATGGCAGAGCTTCACACAGAAACTGAAGAGGTCAGTGGAAGGCCAATGATCTCGCCCCCGCCAGCTCCTGATCCGGTCCAACGCCGACCGTCGGGCTCCTTGCTACCATCGTTATCCATTCCGAAAGTGAGTGTTGCGTTCTCTGCGACCAAATCCATCGACGGCTCGGAAAAACCCAGCCAATCGACGGTTGAAGTGTGTCTACCTAAGACTAGTTCCGCAACGACGGCTACCCCGGTGTCGTCGCAGGCTACGGCCCAGCCGTCCCTGGAGAGCATCCTTGCGATGCTCCAGCAAGGTACGAAGAGCCTCGATGAGAAAACAAGCCAGAAGCTGCTGGGTGTGCTGTCCAAGCTCGCGACCTCCATTACGGCAGAGGGAACGACATCCTGTGGCAAGGTGGTGGACCGACTGGAACAAACGCTCTCGTCTCCGAACGAGCCAGTCTACCGCAAGTCCCCAGCTTCGTCCCCCGTGGTACCGAACAGGATCACTTTGAGGCTCCCGACTCGCTACAGCGACTCGGACGTGTACGCGTTGGCTGCTGGGACACCCGCTAAGGCATCTGCTGCCTCTTACCATAGTCGCTTCCAGAGCGACGAGAGCGCCCACGGTGCATCGGCGTCAGGTGAGGCGCCAGCTCGTAGTCCTGCGCACTCTCACTACGAGGAAGAGCACAGCCCACGTCGCTCCATGACGGAGACGGAGAGCTGTGACGAATCCTGTCACGAGTACGACACGAAGGCGAGGTCCAAGCCGAGTGGAGCCAAAGTGGCGCTCGCTGGGTTCTTCCAGCACCTCAAGAAGGGCCAAGGTCTGCCTTCGACACCGGCACCCACACCGATGGCGACTGCAAGTGTCAAGAAAGACGCACGACGCCCCGTGTTCCCTTCCTTCGGCATGAACTCTGCTGCTCCATCGCCGATGCCTGGTCACGTTGGTTCGTTCGCACTCCCGCCGTTGACGCCATTGAAACCGTCGATTTCGCTGTCGCTGCCGCCGTTAACGCCCGTTCGCCCCTCGGTTGTGTCTTCCGCTCAAGTGCCGATGGCTTCGCTCTTGTCTCCGCGTGTGAAGGAAGAGCATCTCGAGGCCGTGAAAGAAGAGGAGGCCGAGGCACAAAGCCCGGCCGTGCACGCGGCGGCGTCGGCAGGTGCGGACATCGCCAAGTTCCGCAAGCTGCTCGCGATGGGTGCTCCAAAAGCGGCGGTTCGTGCCAAGATGCAGCAAGCTGGTGTTGACCCCGACTTGCTCGATCGCCCGGACGCACCGGCGAGAGTTGAGCCCGCTCCCAGTCAAACAGTAGCTACCGTCGTGAAAGAGGAGACACCAGAGTCTACGTCGTCGGGCCCGGATATATCCAAGTTCCGCAAGCTACTAATGATGGGGGCTCCCCTAGCTGCCGTGAAAGCGAAGATGCAGCAGGCAGGCCTGGATCCGGCGCTTCTAGACCAGGCCCCAAGTGCTCCACCTAAGACATCTGTGCCGCCAGCTGCAACTCCAGCGGAGGAAGCGCAGCCTCCGGTTCCAGCTTCGACGAAGATCAAAGATGATCCTTCGTATGCAAAGTTCTTCAAACTGCGCACAATGGGCGCGCCCGCTGAGGCTGTCAAAGCCAAGATCCGCCAGGCTGGCTTGAACCCAGATTACCTCGACACGCCAGACGCAGACATGCCGTCTTCATCTGCCCAGTCCGCACTTGCAGTCAGTACGCCTGAAACCTCCACAGCCCTCGCAGCGCCTGTGCGGGTGCGTGACGACCCGGAGTACGCCAAGTTTTTCAAGCTGCTGTCGATGGGGGCGCCCGCCGCGGCAGTCAAGGCCAAGATGCAACAGGCCGGCGTGAATCCGGACTTGCTGGACACACCTGACGCTGTGGTGCCATCCAAGGGAGGCAACAATAACAGTGATAGTGCAAAGCCAGCAGCTGAGCCGGCGAAGAAAGTGCTAGTGAAGGACCATCCCGACTATGCCAAGTTCTTCAAGTTGAAGACTATGGCTCCTGTCGAAGTGGTCAAGGCTAAGATGCGACAGTCTGGACTTGATCCAGACCTGCTCGACACACCTGACGCCGAAATGCCGACGAAGGGAGGACCGGAGACACCGGAAGCGCCGTCGAAGCTCGGGGGAGCAGGAGGCGCGTTGACCAACTTGTTTGCCAGTCGACCTGGCGGTGGCGACTCCTCCAGCAACCAAGCCACATCGAACCAGTCAACGGTGCTTGTCAAAGACGATCCAGCGTACGCCAAGTTCTTCAAGCTCGTCGCGATGGGCGCTCCGGCTGATACGGTGAAGGGGAAGATGCAGATGGCCGGGCTTTGCCCTGAGCTGTTGGACACGCCAGACGCGCCGCTGAATCCAGTTGCCCCGCAGGCCGGGGGATCGAGCAACCAGACGAGCAACAATGCGGGTGCCGCCCCGGCCGCGCCATCACGTCGCGGAAACCTCACGCTGTCGATCAAACCGCCCAACTCTGTCGCCAAGCCAACGACGCGGCCGTTGTATTGGCAGCAAATGAAGGGCGAAACGATTCGTGGAACCATCTGGGAGGAGATCGAGAAGGAGCAAAGCAAGGAGAACAACGAGCTGCCGCTCTTCCTAGGCGACTCGGAACTAGGCCTCTTGGAGCAGGAATTCCCCGCACAAACGGCGCCCATGACCGGCCCGGGCAAACCAACGCGGTCTCTTTCAATGGATCAGGTGCCGAAGGAACTCATGTCGCCCCGCGTGGTCTTCCTCATCGACCGCGGTCGTGCCAACAACATTTCCATCATTATCAAGCAGTTCCGCATGAGCCACGCTGCGATCCGTGAGGCGGCCATGAAGGTGGATGTGAACGTGTTGACCTTGGAGCGCGTGCAAGGGCTGATCAAGATCCTCCCGACCGATGAAGAAGTCGCTGCGATCATCGGCTACCAGGGTGATCCGTTGTCGCTGAATGAAGCCGAGCGTATCCTCAAGGAGCTGATCACCGTGCCGCGTCTCAAGCAGCGACTCACGGCCATGCAGTCTCGTCTCCAGTTCCCGCAGTTCGTGCGCGACTTGCAGCAAAAAGTGGACAAGCTGCGAGCCGCGTGCACCGAAGTAGGCTCGAGCAGTGAGTTCAAGACGATCCTCCAGGTGGTATTGCAAGTGGGCAACCGGCTGAACCAGGGAACACCGCGCGGCGGCGCCAAAGGGTTCAGGCTGGGCGATCTGACCAAGCTCGCGCAGCTCAAGGCCGCCGACAAGACGTCGACCCTGCTGCACTACGTGGCGCGTATGATTCGTCAAAAGAAGGGCAACGCCGTGCGTCTCAGTGAGTCGTTATCATCGCTGTATGACGTGCAAAACATCCCCATCCCGGAGCTGCCGGCCGACATGTCTAAGGTCGCGGAATGTGTCGACTACGTAACGAACGAAGTCGGCGCTCAGAAGCTGAAGAATGCCATTGAAGAGAAGGAGCCGTGCGACCATTTCGTCAAGGTCATGGGCGAATTCCTGGACACGGCAGCAACCTCAACAAGCGCGTTGAAGGGTGATTTGGAGGCGATGATCGCCTTGTTGAAGGAGACCATGCAGCGCTTCGGGTTCCAGGGCGACAACGACAGCAGCGACGAAGCACTGGCGAGTGGACACGAGGCGAGCTCGGCCAGCTCCAACCACGCGGCTCTGGCCAGCGCCGGTGAGTTCTTCATGACGATCTACGAGTTCAGCGTGGCGCTCACAAAGGCGGACCGTGAGAACGAAGTCAAGCGGCTCCGCGAGGAGGCGCGTGCTCGACAGAGCATGAAGCCGAAGACGCCAGCACTCGGCCCACGCAGCATGTCGTCCCGCGATATGACCCGAAAGTCTGTCGTGGAGCGCAAGCGAGAGCCGATGGTCGACGGCATGGGCAGCGGCGCTGGCCCGGAGGCCACTGAGGCCCTGAAATCCAAGGACAAGGCGAACGGCAGCCCTGCGGCGACGCGCACGTCTCCGATGCTGCGCCAGCGATCCGCTAGCCTCAGCTCGATTGTCGAGAACAACGTGAACATCGAAGCCATTCTGAGCACGTTGCCGGCGAAATCCCCGAGCTCCGCGAGTTCGGCTGAGAAGCTGTCAGTAGCTGCTGGATCCGTGGAGAAGAAGAACGCCGACAGTGCGACAGACAGGACGCCAAACGGCACGCCGGCCAAGAAGGCTGAGACGCCGGAGACTAAATCGTCCTCGATCAAACCGCCGACCAAGTTTGTCAAGCCCAGCGGCAGTAGCGACAAAGACAAAAGCTCTGCGCTCAAGCCCAAGCCAGCGATCCCGCTACCAGGCATGATCGTCAAGAGCTCGACGGCGTCCCCCAAGGCGGTTGATCCGACCGCGACGCCGCAGAAGGTGGACTACAGTGTCTGCTACGACTCGCCGCTGGGCCTGACGATGCCCGAGTCGCTCGAAAAGCCCAAGGTGGTCGAGAAGCCCGAGTTTGAAGAGGTCACGCCGTTCGACATGGCGTCCATTGAGGATATCCGCGCACAGCTCGTCAAGAAGCACGTGGGGCCCGAGGGCAACAACAACACCGGTAGCGACGCGGCCTCGTCGTCCGCAACCACCAGCAAGAGCACTTCCCACTCCTCGCCCGAGGAGTCCACGGCGGAGATCGACATGTACGCCGAGGCGTTCGACGACGACGCATGACGAGGCAGGCTCATGCGACAATAGTGACGTTAGGTCAACCCCCCCCCCCTATTCTACAAAGATGTCTATACTTGCCCCCAAATCCATTGCTTGCCACGCGAAGCGACGCTAAGCGGCGCTAAGCGGCGCTTCGCGTCCCGATCCGAGCTGGCGGATCTACGGGACTAGAAATGGCTCGCCGTCCGCGCGGCGTCGACGCCGTGCTCGCGGCGATCCTGCTCATCTCGCTGCTGGGCGCAGTCGCCGCGAGCCACCAACAGTACGAGCCCCACACCCCGGACCTAGGCTTTTGATCTCTATGCTGGCTGAACAAGCTCACGCACTCTATACGCAGGTGGATCTCGGTCGAGTCGCACGTCGCGGACGCGATCGATGTCCTTCCGCTGGATGACAGCGACCACACCGCGCTCCTGCGGCCACACCGGCGGCTCGCGACGACGTCGACGTCGCCGTCGCCGCTGTCGCTCTTCCGCTCGCTCGACAAGCGCGGACTGCGCGGTTTCCTCGAGGGCGGGCAGTTCCCAAGCTCCATGCCGGACGCGTGTGCGCAGCGGTGCGTCGCCGACCCGTTCTGCCTCTCGTTCGACCTCGAGACCTCGACGCAGACGTGCTACATCTCGTACGCGGACCGGTACGCGCGACCCGAGGCGTTTCTCGAGTTCCCCACAGGCGTCTACTACGAGTGGCAGGGCGTCGTGGCGGCGCCCACGTTCGAGCCGGACGGCGGCCGCTTCAACACGCAGCCGGCCGTGCGGCTGCTCGCGGCCAAGCTCGGCGCGACCATCCACTACCAGGTCGTGCGCACGAACGCGTCGGCGCTCGCGGCGCGGGACCTCGTGGGCGCCAACAAGAGCTACGCGGTCGCTGTCAGCGGCGACGTTGTGGTGCTGCCGCCGTTCGCGTGCCGCATCTACGCGGTCGCAATCAAAGACGGCATGCAGGACAGCGCGGTCGTGGTCTCGAACGACTACCGCATCTACGGTACGATCACATGTCACTCCCCACCATGCGCTTCCTCTTGGTTGTAACAGCGTTTTTGTATTCGAAGCGGCCAAATACATGTTTCTGATCCCGAGCTTCAACGGCGCGTTCCACGGGCTCGTCACGCGCATCCAGCTGGATATCCGCGGCAAGAAGCGGCCGCGCCCAGCGCGCTTCCACGAGTTCAGCGACTACGAGACGTACCTGGGCATGGGCCCGTACGCGACGCAGGTCGCGACCATCGATATGGCCAAGCTCCACGCGTCGTTCGCGGGCTTCCAGGGCGGCTTTTCAGCGTTTAGCAAGGCCGCGTTCCTCAACGAGACGTTCCTCACGCCGGCGGCCGACGACAAGAACTACATGGTCACGAGCTGGCGCGTCGTGCTCGCCGAGCAGTACACGCCGCACCCGCAGCGCACGTCAGCGGCGCCCGTGCCGCTCTCGCTGGACGCCGAGTACCTGTACCTGACACCCTTTTTCAACGGCGCAATGTATATGGGCCAGGTGCTGCGCGTGCTCACCATGACCTTCGACTGGGCCGCGCCCGTGATCCAGCAGCTCGACCTCACGGCCATCGACCCGACGCTCACGGGCTTTGTGGCCTCGTTCACGGACGACGCCGCGTTCGCGTACTTTGTGCCGCAGCAGAACGCGCGCGGGCTCCACGGCAAATTCGTGCGGCTCGCGCTCGACGACTTCTCGCCCTCGGGCGTGCGCGTGCTGGACCTCGAGCGGCTGGACCCGCGCTTCGTGGGCTTTAGCAGCGGCTTCAAGTGTGCGTAACTTAGGAGGGTTGTGGATCGAGTAACGGAGGAGACTGACCTCTCTTGGTTACCGACAAACAGACCGGGACTACGCGTACCTCGTGCCGTTCCGGCGGCCGCGCGTGGGCGACGAGCGCGCGACCAACCTGCGCGAGTTCCCCGTGACCAGCTCGGGCGTGGTCGTGCGCGTGGACCTGCGCGACTTTGCGACCGTCGAGAGCCTCGACCTCGCGAAGATCCACCCGCGGCTCGCGGGCTTCAGCGGCGCCGTGCGCGGTACAGTTATGAAGGCGTCTCTGTCCGTGAAGGCTGCTGGCTCACGAGTGTTGTGTTCTTGTTGATGACACAGTGACCCACTACGCGTACTTCGTGCCGTTCCAGCGCGTGCTGGAGCCGGCGTCGGCCGAGCTGAACCCGTACTCCGGGCTCGTTGCGCGGCTCGACCTGCGCGACTTTTCCAGCGTCGCGCTGCTGGACCTCGCGGCGCTGGACGACGAGCTGCGCGGCTTCGTGCGGGGCTTCGCGTACAAGCAGTACGTCGTGCTCGTGCCGCACCGCTCGTCGTTCACGCACCCGCGGCGGCTCGTGCACTCGGGCAAGGTCGTGCGCATCGACACGACCGACTTTACGCCGCGCGGCGTCGCCGTGCTGGACCTCACCGCGGCGCTGCGCAGCCAGGTGCCCGACTACGCCGACCGCGAGCTGCGCGGCTTCAGCGGCGGCGCGGTCTCGGGCAAGTACGGCTTCTTCGTGCCCTACTTCAACGGCCGCGTCTTCGCGGGCAACGTCTGCCGCATCAACCTCGACAAGTTCGACGAGGTGCAGACGCTCCAGCTCACGCAGCACAGCGACGCGCTGCGCGGCTTCGCGGGCGCCGTGCTCTCCAAGACCGAGGCGCCGCTCGAGACCGACCTCTTCGGCGCGTTCGAGATCCGCCCGGGCACCACCACGCCCTACAAGTACATTTACTGAGACCTTAATACCCAAACACGCGCACGCGCAGCGTCTCGCCGCTGCCGTCTCCCGCGCCCACACGCAGCTCGAAGCGGCCGCCGCCCTGCTTCTTGTCCTGGCGCCACGTGCCGTGGTACTTGTTGCCGTCCGCGTAGGTCATGACGCCGGCGCCGTGGCGCCGCCCGCCGTGGAACGTGCCGGCAAATACCTTGCCGCTCGCGTACCGCACCGTACCCGTGCCCTCGCGGACGTTGTGGACCCACTCGCCGTCGTACGTGTCGCCCGTGGCGCCGCACAAGAAGCTGCCGCGGCCGTGCTGCATCTCGTGCGCGAACTGGCCGCGGTACACGTCGCCGTTGGGCCACGTGAACGTGCCCGCGCCGTGGCGCGTGCCTTCGTGCCACTCGCCGCTGTACGCCGTGCCGTCCGCGTACCGGTACGTGCCCACGCCGTGGCGCTTCTCGTCGTGCCACACACCGTCGTACGACTCCTCCAGCGGCGTCCCAGGGCGCCACACGAACGTGCCGTGTCCGTGGCGGCGGTCCTCGTGCCAGTCGCCGTCGTACACGTCGCCGTTCTTGTACTCGAAGCGGCCGCGCCCGTGGCGCGTGTTGGCGAGCCACGCGCCGCAGTACCGGTGGCCGCTCGCGTACGCGAGCGTGCCGTGGCCCTCGAGCACACCGTCGCGGAACGCGCCCTCGTACACGCTGCCGTTGCGCCAGTGGTAGACTCCCTGGCCGTGCTTCTCGGCGCGCACAAAGTCGCCCTCGTACACGTTGCCGTTCGCGTAGACCATCTTGCCTTTGCCCATGGCGTGGTCGCGCTGGAACGTGCCCGTGAACTGGCTGCCGTCGCGGAAGATGTACGTGCCCTTGCCCTCGCGCTGGTTGTCAGCCCAGCCGCCCATGAACACGTTGCCCGACGCGTGAAAGCGGTAGACGCCCCTGGTCGCGCCGCGGCCTTGCGCCACGCCGTGCGCAAAGTGGCCGTCGAACACGTCGCCGTTCTCGAAGCGCAGCTTGCCGGCGCCGTGCGGCCTGCCCGCCAAAAACGCGCCGACGTACGTGATGCCTTCGCTGGCCACGTACACTCCCCGACCGGCGGGCCGCCCGCGCCACCACTCGCCCGAGTACACGGCGCCGTTGGCGTAGTAGCACACGCCGCGCCCGTGGCGGAAGTCGCGGTGCCACGCGCCCTTGTACACGTCGCCGTCGGCCGTGGAGAGCACGCCCACTCCGTGGGCCTCACCGCACTCGGTCGTGCCCACGAACCGGTCCCCGTTGAGCTTGGTGAACGTGCCGCGGCCGCACGGACGTCCACCAACAAACTCGCCCTCGTAGACGTCGCCGTTGGGCGCGTGCAGCACGCCCAGTCCTTCGGCGCGGCCGGCCACAAACTCGCCGACGTACCGCTCGCCGGACGCGCGCGTGAGGATGCCGCGGCCGTGGCGCCGGCCGTCGCGCCAGTCGCCAATGTACTCGCTGCCGTCGACGCCCTGAAAGATGCCGCGTCCGGAGCGCACGCTCTGCTGCCAGGCGCCCACGTACCGCGAGCCGTCGGCGTAGAAGAGCTCGCCGAGCCCATCGAACGTCGCGTCGCGCGTGGCAAAGTCTCCGACGTAAAGGCTGCCGAGAGGTAGCAGCGACTTGGCGAACGCCGTGGGCCCGCGCTTGCGCGCGCCGTGGAGCGCTGTGAACCACGCGACGCGCAGCGACTCGGCGTCCACGTGCTGCAGCGCCGCCAGCGCTTTGTCCTCGTCCTCGTCCTGGTCCTGGTCGGCCAGGGCACTGCCAGCCGGCTTGGCAGTGGACTGGCCGCCGAACGCGAGCCGCTTGCGCGTGGACCGCTTGCGGCCGCCGCGCCCGCTTGCGTCCTGCGCGGCCAGCGCGGCCCACTGGGCCATGCGGTGGCGCTGGATCTCCTCCTTCTGCCGCGCCACTTCCTCGTCGGCCTCCTTGGCGCGCTGCATCGCCAGCAGCTTGGTCTCCCCGGGCCCGAGCAGCTCGCCCGTGGCCGGGTCGTGGCTGCACTCGCTGCGGCAGAGCGGGCACGTCGGGAACGTGGACGTGCACACCTTGGCGAGGCACACGGGACAGTACCAGACGTGGATCGCGCGGTAGTGCTCGTGGATCGCGTGGACCGTCGCGGCCACGAACGCGCAGGCCGGCCAGCGGCACGCGAGGAACTCGGCGAACGCCTCCGGTGGCGCCCACTGCGAGTCGAGCGCGTACACGTGGAAGTAAAAGTACTCGTTCGTGTGCGCGTCCAGCAGCTCCTGCCACGGGCCCACGGTGCGCGTGACCGTGGACCGCGCGAGCAGCAGCTTGAGCGCCAGCGGGCTCGCGAGCACTTGGCGTAGCCGGCGCCGTTCCTGCGCCGCGAGGCGCCGCGCCATCCAGCCACGTGCGATCCGCTGGAGCGCAACGGCCGCCACGTGGCGTGCGCGTACCCCCGCGGCCACGCAGCGGCCCTTGAAGCCCCGGAAGCGGCTCTGCAGCGCCGTGGCCACGAAGTCGCGCATGTTGCCCTCGATCTCCTCGCGCACGGCGTTGTCGCGCCGCAGCGAGAGCTCGCACACTGCGAGCGCCTCGGCGCGCTTGTCGAACATGCGCCGCTGGAGGCGCGCGCCTCGGAAGAGCGCGAGCCGGTCGGCCATGCTGCGTGACGTGCTTGAAGGCGTCGTTCTTCTTGATTTGTGAGTGTGTATTATGGGAACAGGCCCGTTGCGGCGTGGCAAGGTATCCGTTATTGGGTCTTAGGAGCCGACGCCCAGGGTCTCCTCTATGGTTCTCTTCTCTCTGTCGACACATCGACGCTTAGTTGGTCTTCTTCGTGGCGCTCTCGGGCATGGCGGCGCCGCAGCCGAGCAGCTTCTTGAGGAAAAACCACACGAGCCAGAGCAGCACGACGCCGTTGAAGAGGAACGACGCGAACATGAGCGCGAGCGTGGCGAGCAGCAGCACGCGCCACGCGCGGCGCACGCCGTGGTCCACGGTGCGCGGCGGTGCGCACGCGAGCGCGTCGGCGCGCGGCGAGCTCGAGAACACGGGCGTGGAGGGCACGGCGAACTGCAGCTTGACGCGGTCGTCCTGGCCGCGCACGCGCACGTGGGCCACCGGGTGCGGCGCGGCGTCCCAGTCCACGTCGATCATGCCCCAGTTGAGGTACGCGTAAAAGTCCTCGCGCCGCGGGCGGAACTCCCAGGGCAGCAGCATGTTGGCGAACGTGAACAGCAGCGCCGGGAACACGCGGATCTCGGGCGCGTGGAACTGCATCTGCACGACATGGAAACAACTCAAGCGCGTGAGCGAAAGAGCGATTACGCTGTGGACGCTGGGCGTTGGACGTACCCAGCTGTGCGTGAGCCCAGAGCTGGTCATCTCGGTGATCACGTTCTGGCCGCCCGAGCACACCACCTGGTTGATCTCCGCGAAGTGGACGTCGCCACTGCCGTACACAAGAGAGATCAAGTGTCAGCAAGAGGGGAGGTACAGGCGTCGTAAGAGAGTTTGGTTGGTACCTGAGCAGGATGACGCCTCTGGCCTTGGACTGGAGGATGAGCTCGAGCAGGCGCTCGCGCTGCGGCGGGAAGCGGCTCCAGCTCTCGGCCGGGAAGAAGCGGTCGGCCGGCAGGATCTGGATGCCCGAGACGATCACGTTGAACGCGGCGGTCGAGCCCGTGAGCTCGCGCTCGAGCCAGGCCCACTGCTCGGCGCCCAGAAAGTCGCCATCCTGGATCTTGTAGTCGTCGCGGTGGTATCTAGAAAGGTCACCATGCCACAGAGAGCACGCCTGCGTTAGCATATCATTTCCAGGATGCTTTCTTCGGATTGCTGGACGCACCGGTTGTCGATGAGGATGAACTTGACGGTCTGCTCGCCCGAGCCGACCGTGTAGGACGTGTAGATGCCCTAGTCCAACAAAACACAAACAGAGGCGTTAAACACTCTTACGCCAAGTATCTCGCACAAATAGGAGAGATGCTGCGCCTTCACCTCCTGCTGGCGGCGCGGCGAGTCCGCCGGCTCGTTAAAGTAGTCGAGGAACACGCGCTGGCTGTCCTCGCGGTACGAGTAGCCCTTGTGGCCGTCGTTGATGCCAAAGTCGTGGTCGTCCCAGATCGCGATCATCGGCGTCTTCCGGGCGAACGCGCTGTAGTTGGCGTTGCCCAGCTGCCGCCTGTGTGGATGAGCCACAGATACACCGCGTCAGTTACAAAGACCGCCTCCCAGTTCCAATAGCGCTCTACGCACGCGTAGCGGCGGCGCAGCTCGTCCTCGGTGGCCTCCTTGAACATGCTGCCCGGTGGCCACATCTTGCGCGGCTGCCCGCGCTCGGGCATGTCGGCGTAGATCTACGCATACACAGAACGCGTGAGCCTTCCTCAGACTTCTACCAGATCCTCTCGCACCACCGGGAGCGTACGTTGTCGCCCATCCAGACCCAGAGGTCGGGCTCATGGCGCGCGATCGCGGGCCAGAGCGGCTGCTCAAAGCTCTGGTCGTTGCACGAGCCGAACGCGATGCGCGTGGGCGGCGTCGTGAGGTCCGCGACGCGCCGCGCGTGCGTCTCGGCCGCCGCCGCCGTCATGTTAGCGCCCGTGGGCGCCGCGCGGACGCAGGCGGCGGCGGCGCAGGCCGCCACGGCCGACAGCACCGGAACCCGCATCGCTTCCACTTGAGGACGATCGGTAGCGAGTGAGAGGAGGGACCGGTAGCGGAGAGAGAGCGCGCGCGCCGATGGGATCGCGCGCTGTCCTTCGGCGGTAATCGCGGTTCCGAGAAGAATGCGCCGCGCGACACGCACGCCCAAAGGCTGGCTACACTGGATACTAGAGACCTCTTATCGTCGATTGCGCACTTAGTGGACTGTGAGATATGATATGGGTACAGCTAAGAAAGTACGGGGGAGGTTTGAGGTCCACAGCGTCAGCACGCCACCTCCACCGACCGACGCCTATTCTCCTGGATACCCAAGAGTTCGATTCATAGTGTCGCAGCATTTGGATCCTCCATTTGATTCCATCTTCAGCTGCTGACGGTGTCAGCCGACTTGTTGCATGCTCGGGTCTTGGCATTTTTGCTCAGGACTTGTTTTTGAGTTTACCGCATGTCGACGATGTGGGACCGCGAGTGGGCGTTCCACTCGCAGGCCACTGCATCCGAGTAGATCTGGATGTGCTCTGGGTGCACGTGGAAGCCCTGGAGCGTGCACTGCTGGATGAGCTGCATGCCGCCGGGCTCGGTGAGGCGAAATACGCCGACACTATCACATGAAACGATTGTGAGAGGATGGTCGCAATACAAACCAATGAGACAACTCACTTTCGACGCATGTCCGTCGGTGCGACAACGATCGCAATGGCCTCGGGTAGCATGGATTGGAAGCCGCACTGCGTGTGGATATCGACGGACGACAGGAAGCAGTTCTGCCGGGGATGAGTCTAAACCACCGAATAAAATCGTCAGCTCGGCGTGGGCTCGTCCAACATTCGTCACACGAGAGGCAACGACAAAGGTACGTACGTGGATCCACCCGAGCGTGAGCAGGTCGTTGCTGAAGCAGTAGTCGAAGAGCTCTTCTTCGTTCTTCATCGTACACATGTCGGATGATCCCTGGAGGAAATACAAGATGGAGAAATGGCTTAGAGACCACAGGTAACTAGGTCTTCCGTAGGGCTCTCACCTCCTGCTTCGGGATGATCAGTGTCGTGATCACGAGCTTTGTTCCCTGCTGGGAGCAGAAGCGGCCATTGTTAGGGCGAGTGACAACCTCTCTAGCGCGCTAACAGATAGTAATACGTACCAGTTTCCCAGCGAGAATCCCGCACGTTTCGATGCCGTCGGGGTATCTGCTGGTGTTCGGGGCGGCGATGGCGGTGAATTCGGAGATAATGAAGCTCGGAATCTCCAGCGTGCGAAGTTGGCCACTGCAACGGTTTGCACCGTCAGAAAGAGCATAACCAAGAGGCAAAACATCGACCACCAAGAATCATACCTTGACAACTGGCTGAGTGCCTCTTGCGACGCCTGCCGATTCACGGGGCGCCGCGGCCGACGACGCACAGACGCGGTGGCCGAGCCCAGTAGATCGTCCTGCATCCAGTGGGCCTTGGTCACTGTCGGATACGAAACCGTCGAGCGCGCAAGCTACGTTCAAAACGGAGAAAACGAAAGGGTGAGGACGAGTTATAAAGCTGGGTCCAACATGCATACACAACTCACTCTCGGCTCTGGTTCGGCCTTCGGAACGGCATATCGATTGGTGCTCCCACCCGTGTACGTCGACCGCAGTTTCACGGGCGGCGCAGCGTTTGCAGCCTCGGCGTTAGCTCGCGCGTCCTGCGCCTTTCGCAATCGAAGCGCCGCAAACCGGTCCTCGAGCGTGAGATGTCCGGAGGGCGTGGAAGGGGAAGGCGGCGGCGGCGTCCAGGACGACGAGGACGGCCGCGTCGCTGCTGCCGTCGCCATCGGGTGTGGTGCGGGCGTGGGCGGTGCCGAGCGCCGGCGCTCGCGCTCGCGCGCTTCCTCTAGCATCAGCTCCAGCTCGTCGGTTTCCATGCCCTTGAGAATGACGTCGAAGAGCTGGAGCCCTTGCTTCGCTTGCTGTGAAGAAATGGACACAGGCTCAATTACCAATCGCCAGACGCAGAATTGTCCACAGGCCCTGACAGCGCGCACGCACCGAGCTGATCCACTCACGCTCCTTCGCGAACTTGGGCTTGTTGTAGTCGGCATGCGCGGGGATGACCTTGGAACACAATCTGACGAGGACAGCACGCAATCGGATCCGAATGAATAAGAAATAGACAGTCCACACAGACCCCGCGAACGTACTTGACGAATCGAGCGAGATAGACGTAGCTAGCACAGACACACACAAGCTCGCTGTCAGTCAGCGTCCACACAGACACCCTAGAGCCACGGGAGAAGGGCCACACGCACGCTTGATCCCAGGCCTCGTCGGCGATGTAGGTCTCCATCTGCTGGAAGAGCTGGCGCGCGAGCTGGTAGTAGCGCGTGAGCCGGAGGTGCTGCTGAACGGGCTCCACGAGGCAGTGCGGCTGCAGGCGCCCGCGGCGCTCCGCGAGGCGGTCCTCCACGGACGGCGAGGCCATCGTCGGGCGGAGGGGGAAACAGGAGAATGGCGATGTTGATGAGGTGTCGCACGACACTCTGGACAGGCCTCCGCGACAAAATTGAACCGAGAATGATGGTAAGTGCGTATTTCCACCAATCCAAATACTTTACGGGGAAATATCAGCCAATAGAATGACTAGAAAGCAGCTGTGTGGAGAACAACCCTCCCCATTTGGTATCTCCCGCGATCCTGGAAAATGACCGAGGTCGCCAGCATGAGCGCCGTAGGCGCGCGCGCCGCGCGGTGAGAAGCGAAGCCGCAGGATAGACGCACTATAGATCTAGCGCTGACGTCTAACCGACGGTGACGTGTAACATGCAGGAATCGCGCGCACAACCAAATGGTCTGGCGTAAGCTCGCGTTCTTCACGCTGCTCATGTTCGTGCTTCCGCTGGGCACGTACTTTGGCGTGAAGCGGCTGATCGGCCCCGGTACGCGGCCGACGAGTATCCTTTCTAGTTGTGGTTATGGTCTAATTGGACGTTGGTGTTACACAGAGGAGAAAAACGCCGACATGTGGAGGTGCGTAGCATCTGCTGATCTTCCATTTTGAAAAGGGATCTTCCGTGTGACGAGTGTGGTTTGTTCTATTGGAATCAGTGGCTTCGCGGCGGTGCTTATGGTCAACATCGTCATCGGCTTGTACATCCTGTCGGCTTTCATGGAGAACGACGAGAAGGAGGTCGCGCCGGCCGTGGGCCGCTTCGCGAAGAAGAACGTCTAATACAAGTCCATGCAATAGACATACGTTGTTTGTTTTCTAGAGCCACACGTAGACGACGACGTCGCACAAGAAGCGCTTCTTGGGCCGCAGCAGCGGATGGGAGTCGTCCGCATGGAGGATCCCGAGCCACGCCTTTAGGAACCGCGAGCGGACCGGGTGGACGCCTTCGTCGCCTTCTTCTTCTTCGTTGTCGCTCTGAGCGTGGCGATCGCGCAGCCTCTCCAGTACTCCGCGCAGTGTCATCTCCAACGCTCACTGCTTTTTGAGATGAGAGAGAAGCCTTCGAGCGTTTGGGATTGGTGTGGGACACGTATATGTACAGCTTACGACGGTGAGTGTGGCGGTGTGTATGGGACGAGGACCCTCCACCAGGTCATTTACGGATCGTACAGCAAGTAGAGTTCGCGGCCGTCGCGCTCGGCGCAGTCCTCCACGGACTCGAGGTCGCCGAGCAGGCGGCGCGTGTGGATGCTCACGAGCAGCAGGTTGTTGGACAGCGGTAGGTCCTCGAGCAGCTGCCGAGCGAGCACGCGCTTGAGCGCCGCGATGGTCGGGCACTCGCGCGGCGTGACGGTTACCGCACGCAGCTATGACCAGCAGATAGCAACCCGGTGAGTCTCACACTATGCGAAACAGAAACATGGCTGAACTACGAACAAGACCTACGTGTGGCGCGGACGCGTCCGTGCCGACGAAGAACTGGATCGCGTCCGTGCTGCCCTGCGAGAGCCGGCGGCGCTTGGTCCGTGGCGGCGTGTCCTCGCGCGCATTGCCGCCATTGCCGCTTCCGTCGAGCGAGTCGCCCGCGTCGGCAGCGCCCGAGGCCTCGGCGGCGCGCTGGCGCAGCGACGGCAGCATGCGCTCGATCATGCGCGCGGCGACGGTCTCGCGCCAGATGCGCGTGTCTACGATCTCCTCCTCCTCGGGCGTCAGCGCCACCTTGCGGAGCAGGTTCTTCCACTTGTCCTAGGACACATCTCCCCACGTGAGCCCACCAAACCGGCTATCCCACTGTTCTAGTGCGCACCTTGATATCGACGTTCGTACGCTGGTGGTGGAAGACGCCTTTACCGTCCTCCAAGATCTTGCGCCAGTGGCCGAGCCCGTAGTTCTTGACGCCCTGGATGATGAACTGCTCCTCGCGCTTGGTCCAGTAGACCACCTTGCGGCGCCTTGACCTAGAATAGACCCCTCATGGTAACGTCAGAGTCGCCACGCGCGGTCAAGGAAGGCACGCACCCTCTATTCAAAACGTACGGCGTTCCGCCGGGACTGAGCTGGCCGCGCGCCTGGCTCCCTGCCGTGCTGTACGCGTCGTCGTCGCTCCACGCGCGCTCGCGGCGCGGGCGCACGGGCTCCTCCTCCACCACCGAGCTACACATCGCCATCGAGAGTCAGATCACCACACACACACAAACATCCCGAATGGCCCACGCACCTGAAGCTCACGCGCGGCGGCCGGCGCCGCACACGGGCGTCGTCGCTCTCGTCGTCATCATCGACGTCCTGGCTCACGCCGCGGAAGTCGAGGTGCTGCGACGGCGTCGCCATCACGGAGCCAGTGGACGCGCGCCGCGCGCCGCCGCCCCGCGCGGGGCTCGAGACCGTCGTCGTCGTCATTGCGGTCGTGGAGCGTCGTCTGTCTGTGTGCGGATGTTTGAACACCAAGACAGCAATGCGAACTTAACCACATCGCAATTTAGGCGTACTTAGTGGGAATGGATACAGCCACTCTTTCGAGGGAGAAAGGACAGAACCGGTGATATTTAGGCGTCGTCGGCGAAGCCGTCGTCGCCGTAGGACTGCTCCTGCTCTTCGTTCTGCGCCTCGGGCTCCAGGTCGTCGTCGTACTGTGGCTCCTCCTCCTCCTCCTCTCCTTTCTCTTGGCCACCAGCGTCGTGGTTTCCGTCGCTGGCAGCTTTCCTGGCGTCAAGGTCGTGCTCCGCTCCCGAGTCGTCCTCATCAGCATGGTCGTCTTCATACTCGTCTTCTTCCTCGTCCTCCTCGTGCTTGGGCCCTTCACTCGTCGCCACGGGATCCGGAGGTGCGGCGCCCCGGTCTGTGGCTGGGCTCTCCTCGGCGTCAAACTCGCTTCCGTACCCGCTTGCGTCCATTTCGTGGACAGCCGGGTCTCGCCGGGCGGAATCCACTTCCACTTCCGTCTCGGCATCGGGCGTGGCCAAGTGAATGTCGACAATGGCTTCACCGGACTCAGGCGCAGTGAGATCCGCATCGACAAGCGCGTCTGGCTTTGCGGCATCTTCTGATGCTGCAGGCGTCTCTGTCTCATATGGAGCGTGCTCGACGGTGGCGACGTCGTCCACTGGTGTATCGGTGAGGCTGGTTTCCTCATGACTAGGAACGAGATACTGCTCACTCATGTTCTGCCCGTCAACTCGGAGCTCCTCCACGCCGTTGACGCCGTCAAAGCGTTCTGGTTCTTCCGTGGTTGGTTCAGGTGTTCGAAGAGGCGGCTCCTGATGCGCAGCCTCGCACTCGTTGATCGCCACCGACTCTGCGTGCTCGGCTATCGAGACCACCACGTCGACGCACGCCTGGAGCGCGCTGACCACCGCGTCGCCCACATCCACCTTGCCGGCGATCTCCAAACGGCTTGAGAGCGGCGCTTCCAGTGTAGGCACGGGCAACAGTAACGCGTCATCGTCGTTCCCACCGCCGTCTCCATCATCGGGCGGATGGCAAGACGCCTCCAGCGCGGCCTCGAGCTCCACAGCGGGAGAGAACTGGCCCGTGATCCCGTTGGGCGTGCCCAGCTCTCGCTGCCCCTCGCGTGAGAACGTGAACCGCACGCTCACCAGCTCACCCGTTGGACCCGTGCCGCTTACAGTCGCGCTGTCGTTGCCTTCACCGCGCGGGTGCTGCTGCTGCTCTCTCTGCTTGCGAAGCTCCATGATGCGGCGGTGGTTCGCGGCGCTCGACTGCTGCCTGTGCTCTCGTGTGGCGTCCTCCTCGGCGGACCGTCGGCGTCGAAGGTCGCGACTAGCAGTCTTGGCGTCCTGTGTGGTGACCTCAATGACCGTCGTGGCCACGCCGGCGTCGTCGCCCACGCCGTGCTCGGTCTGGGGCCGCCCGGGCGCGTGGGCGTGCTTGACGCGGATCATCGCCGAGTGCGGCGACGCCAGCGTGCGCGCCATCTCGTGCTGCAGCGCCTGGCGCCGCCGCTCCTGCGTCTTGAGGAACGACTGGTTCCACTTGTCGTCCTTCTCCCAGTCCTTGCTGCGCATCGTGGGCTTGGTGTTGCGGAGCCGCTTCGCGAGCGCCTGGTTCTCCTGCCAAATCCGCTGCTGCTCCTGCCGCTTGTGGTAGTCCAGGTGTGGGCCCTTTTTCGCGTGCGTCACCACGGGCTGGGGCTCCAAGTACTCATCGTAGTGGCCAGCGGCAGCTCCACCAGGTTCCGTGGATCGGTCCTGTAGGCGCTGGTTTTCGTGATGATCGTCGTGGCGTTCCGCCTCGAGTTGGGTGCGCTTCGAAACGGTCTTAATCTTCCGGAGCGCCTTTGGGCGACGCCGTCGAACGGGGGTCATGCTCGCGGCAGTGTCATCATCGTCGTCACGAGCCGTCGAGCAGTTGCCTTGCGCGTCACTGCCTTGCGCGTGATCTGCTGGCTCGTCTCGGTCCTCGGGCGCTACGCGGGGGGCGGTCGCCGAGCGCTCGTGCTTCAGTGGGCTCACCTGACCGGCTCGCTTCAGTGGGAGGCCCTTGCTGTGTGCGTGGTGCGCCGCCGACTTGGGGGACGCCGAGTCCACGCAGCTGTGGACTCTGGAGAGGCGATCGAGGTGCCCGGCAAAGTTACGCGCGATCTCGCGCGTCCAGATCGTCGCGTTGCTGTACGGCTCGGCTCGCCGCGCTCGGTCCATGGCGCCGTGGAAGCTGCTAGGGCGTCGTGCAGGCTACGCAACGCCTTCCGACTGAGCGCAACACGGCCGCTTCATGCGCTGCAACGTGGTTTTTGGCAAATGCTGGTTTGTATTCTTAGCCGAGAGTGGACGTGATGCACGGGCCCTTGCTTGATGGATCCACGATCTAATTCCGATCTGGAGTGTTTGTGACTCACGACGCCGACGTGTCATGGCGCTGGAGGATCCACTGCAGCGCGTCTTCCCACGCGCGGCGCTCCGCCGGGCTGGCCGCCTCCAGCGAGACCAGCTCGTTCTTGATCATCAAGTGGAAGATGCACTCGGCTCGTGAGACGGTGCGCACAAGCGAGGGCACCGAGAGGGACTTTGGGAATCGCAGCGAGCGCCGCGGTGACGCGGCGGCCGGCGACTCTGCTCGCGCCGCCAGCGCGTCTTCTGCGGCGGAAGCCGTCGCGTTCACGAGCACTTGCAGTTGAGAAAAGAACACTCGCTCCACCGTGGGCGGATCGGCGCTCACGTTCCGTATGATCAAGTACTCCTCGCTTTCGCCGAGGCTGACGACGACCTTGTCGCGCTTCTTCGACTGCTTTGGGTCGCGCCGCATGCGGAAGACTGCGCCACGCCATAGCGTCTCGCGGTGGGGCGATTGCTCGCTCTGGCCGATCTCGCTACTGTTCCCTATGCTGTCCGAGATGGAAGACTCGGTGTGGAAGGGCTCCGGCGGCCGAAGCGACCCTGGTTTGCCTTGTGCTGAGAGCGAATGCGGGCGAGCCGCGACTGTTGCTGTCATCTTGCGTAGAGACACGCCAGCAAACACGGGTACGCGGTCCTTGATCTCGTGGGCCACCTGCTGCAGCCTCGCGGAACTTCTCGAGTTCTCCGTCACAGTCGCGATCAGCACAAGCAGAGCCTTCTCTTGGAACGCGACGACGCAGTCCGGGTGGCTTGCCATAGTCGCGATGAGGCGCAGACTTGCGTAGAGCAGCGCTTCTTCTCCACGCTCCACGTGCACCGCAACGCGCTCCAACAGCGTGGGGATCACATCGAAGATGATCAGCACGGGCACGTTCGCCGACTCGAAGCACAGCTGCTGCAGCAGCGCGAGGAGGTGCTCTTCGAGGTGCGCGTGGTCGCCAACCAGCGCCAGTATCTGGAGCAGATTCTGAGAACACGTGCGCGCGATGTCGGCTGCGACGGAAGCGTGGACCGCCAGCCGCAGCAGAACGCCGACGATCTTCTCCACGCTCGTGGGGGAGACGCTGTCCTCGTGGAGGGTGTCTGCGAGAGAGGTCAGCCACGCCGGTAGATCGCCCCAGCCCAGACCGAACTGCGCGGAACATGCCGCGTTGACGAGACAGTCTAGCGCAGCCTCAAGCAGCCGCACATCGCGGAGCTTCGCCCACACGACGTTGATGATCTGACGCAGTTTGAGCAGCCCGTTGGCATCATCGAACGCGCAACGCCCGCCTTCTGTGCTGAGGATGTCGCACAGCAGCTCCAGCAGCAGCACGAGCAGCGAAGAGGCGTCTGGATTCTGGGACTCACTATCGAACGTGTCGAACAGGAGCTGCAAAACGTCGTGGGCCAACAGGTCTTGCAGTGCGTGGTCAGGCCATCCTGTGACAATTGGCATGGCGGGCTCCGTCGCGGTGGCGCCCGTCACCCCGTTGCCTTCGACGGCACTCAGCAGCAGCTCAAACGCCATGCTGGCTATGCCAAGACTGTCAGTGTGGCGTCTGCACACGCCGAGAATCGTGAGGTGGCCTCTCTTCTCCACAATGGAGGCCAGCGCTGCTGCCGTGGCATCTTCGTCGCCGACTGCGAGCATGCGGATCAGCAGTTTCATACTCGTGCTCACGATCGCTTCGTCGTCCGGATGGGAGCTCACGGCGTCCACAAGAATCCCGATGGCATCCTGCTCAAGAAGCGCCTGCCGCGTGGTTGCTGGCTCGCGCTGCTCGAGGTCGTCAATACATAAAAGCGCCATCCGTGCCAGGAACGCGTGGCTTGAGTTGGCGACAACCACGCTGAGCAAGATAGAGGTCATCTCCACGACTTCGGCGACTGAGAGGCGGCCGGCGCGCGGCAGCAGCTGGTGAAGACATGCCACCGCCTTCCACGTGACCGATATGTCGTGGGCATGGTTGCGTAGGACGGAGCCGAGTTGCTGGACTGTCTTCTCCTGCATGGACACGACGATTGCCGATCCGATCTTCGTGAGAAGGCCGCTGAGGCAGCTCATGGAGCTCTGCGTGATATCGAAGTCCTCCGGGTGGTGCTCCATCAGTGCGAAGACGAGCTTGACCATCGAGCGGCACGTACGAGTGATATCGGCGCGCGCGTCCACGATGAGGTTCTCACAAAAGGATGCTGCATGGAGCGCAAACGGGAGCGATCGCACGGCGTGCAAATAGCACGACCCGAGGAGCGCGTGGACATCGACGAGCTCCGCAAAGTCGTCCTGCTTGAGTACGAAGCTGAAGTTGGCCACGATCTCCATCGCCACGCACACGACATCCGGGGTCGCGGACGCATGGAATATCACAACGCTGGCTGCTGACGGAAGGATCTCGCGGGCCAACTCACCATTCTCAAAGAGCGCTGGGTCCTCCAGGAGATCGCGAATGCGGTACAACGCCTTATGGAGAGCAAAGTACTCGATCGACGGTCCTGCACTCTTGATGGAAGTCTTGACGTCGATGTATGAGTGGGCAGACTCTCCGCTTGACGCAGGGATCTGAACAACGCTGCAGAATCGAGCGAGAGTCAGGCGAATCGTGGTCTCGTCCTCTGGGAGTTGTTCGTTTCCATTTGACGCATTCGTAGATTCGTCACTTGGCTCACACTGTGCAAGTGAGCGACTCCTCTCTCGTGACAGCCGCGCGTGCACGAAGTACAGCTTCTGAATCACGTCATCGATTTCTTCGTTTCCGCATTGGCCTCTCCATTTCCACAGGTGGGATCGCACGATCTGAGTGAGGGAGTACGTAAACTGCCCCGGCGCGAGGGCAACGCATTGGTCCAGAACGACAAACGCCAGCCGCGCAAGTCCACGGCTGCGCTCGGGCAAGTCGGTGATCAGGCATAGGAGCTTGATGAGAGGAAACACCGTCGTTGACTCCATGACGTTTTCTGCGTAGCTTGTCAAGTAGCAGGATACTTCCAACGCTAGCAAGATATTCCCTTCATCTTGCGCAGACGAGCTCAAGACATCGTACAGAACTTGAAAGCCACCAACGGCGCAGCACGCAACAGCACACCGCTTGAGGCGGACGAAATACTTGAGCACACCGAGAGCTGCTTCTGTCACGGCACGCGATGTAGCCATCTGGCACACCAAAGCATGGAGCGACTTGTGGCCGACGTCCTCACCAATAGCCTTGTTTCGTTGGATCGCATCAAGAATGAGACGGAGCTCTCGCTGGCCCGCACGGATTGATTTGTGTCGCGCCTCACCTGACTGGCGATGGAGGAAAATGATGATGGAGTCGGTAGTCGACGATTGGGGACGTATCGCGGCAACGTCCATGAGAATATCGACACCATCGGGCAGCCTGAGCAAGGACGACCAAAGGAGGTCTAGTACGCTTGAGCTCGATGAACAAATCTCCGCAAGGCTCGCTACGAGTGATGTGGCGGCTTCGGTGCGTTCGTCGCGGAAGCACTCGGCTACCACGCTGAACGACGACTCAAACGCACGGAAACACTTGCTGTCTCTATCGCCGCGAAGTATCTCGGCATCCTGCAACAGTCTCTTGAACGACGGCATGCAGTCTACGAGGAAGCGCTCCACCGACGAGGCTGAGCGATCCAGTCGTAAGGCTGCGGTTGCGAGCTCTAAGCAACCTCTCAGCGATGAGGTGTCAAAGCCGACTGGCTGGACAAGACTTGTCGACATCACAGCCATGACACTCTCAGTACGCACGGAATGGAGATTACCCATTGCGTTTTGCGTGATCTGAAGAATCAACACGGCGATTATTGTGTACTGGTCTTCCGTGAACAGCGACGAGGTTTGATAGAGGTCTTGTGCGAGTTGCGCAGCTCGCATACAACTCCCCAAAAGATCATCGTCAGCTCTACCTTTCGAGTCACGCTGCCCAATCAGCAGAGAGCCAAGCACGAGGCTGAGCCTTGTGATTATGTCCTGCACGATGTTGTCAAAGTGTGCGGGGGCGCTTGAGCTGCGACGGCCGGTTGGCTGGGGCAGAATGGAGGTCATTGCCTCAACAGCGAAATCAACATGCTCGTGCAGCGGCAGTTGACCCCAGCCATTGCAGTCGACAGAAGAGGCGACGCAGTTCATCAAACTGCGCCGCCGCGCCACGTCAGCGTCGTCCCAGCCACCGAAAACGAGCGCCTCCGCGATCATCCTGGCTGACGAAGGCAGCAGTTTGAAGACCTTCTCACCGAAAATCGCGCCATGCTCCTGAAGAATTGAAGACGCGAGCTCTGTACACCAACGCACATGAGCGCCATAGTTAGTGCCAAAGCATCGAGAATCCAGCTGGAGGAGCTGCTGTACGGCCGTGTCTTGAAGCAGTACTCGTGCTTGGTCGGCACTTTCGGCGACAAGCGCCCGTAAAGCAATCGTAGAACTCCGAAGTAGGCTGCCGAAGAGAAATGACTTACAAATGGCGTCATCAACCACTGTTGAAGCAGATCTGAAAAGGCAATCGCTCACTGTGCGTAAGCACGCGGTTGAGAGGCGCTCGATGTCGATACCAAGCGCTCGGACGTTCTTCGCATTTTTTAGGATGTACGCTTGCGTGTCCACGACGGCAGTCACAACTGGTAGATCCCATGGAATCGCTTCGTGACCTTCAATGAACTGCCCCAGTGCTGTTTCGCACATGGCGCTGAGTGCCGTTCTTGTCGTTTGTGAGAGCAAGTCGACGTAGGATTCATCATTCGACAATATGTCTCGAAGAATGAACATGAGCGATTCACAACAATGTGAGAATCGCACCATGTCATTCAGTTGAATAGACTGCGCCATCGATTCCGTTATTGTGACGATGCATCGGCTGACATCTCCTTCGGCCCACTTGTTGATCACGGGTAGCCACACCACTGCTGGTTCGTCCCCATTCGCCAACCTATCAAGGAAGTCGGTCACGAGATCCGATTGATCTGGACCAGGAAGCACATGATAGCTCGATACAACGGCGTCGACCAGTTTGGTGCCCAAGTCGTTGTCTGTGAGATCGGTTCTCAAGAGTCGAATGGCGAGACGGGCAATCGACTGGCGCTGATTAAGCTTCTTGAATATCGTCGTTCGCTGATCCACTGTGAGCATCACGGCTAGGCAAGCGCAGAGGTCGCTAAAGACGCCTATATTGATCTCCTGTGTACCACCGTCTCGTCGGGACCCCAGGAGTGTCTCAGTTGTACGTTGTAAGTAGAGCACGACCGATTCAACGTACTTGTCGCTGCACACACCTTGAGTGATACTGATGCATTGATCGATGATTGTGCTCAGGGAGGAGCGAAATACGAGATAGACTTGGTTGATCGTGACCAGGCACCTTGTGGTCATAGCTTGTGAGCGGAATTGAGGATCCCATGCAACAACGTTCAGACACTGCAGAGCTAACAAAAGGCTGGTTGCGTTCACGCTCGTCCCTTCGTTTGCGAGCCGCTCCAGCACCTCCACAAGTACACTGAAGGTCCCTCTTCCAATCACACTTGATGACGCATCATCCTCGCTTGATCCTGAGCGAGATATCACTGATGCCACCGAACACAATAGAGGCTCCAGAAGCGCAGGGTCGCACTTCTCGTATAACATGATCTTGGAGGCAATCTGCAGCCAGCTGGCGCGAACGCTGGTTTCTGCAGTCCACGAACAGACGGAAAGTAGCTGCCGCACAAACTGACTGCAAGTCAGAAGTGTGGACAACCCGGTCGGGTCAGGATGGACGATCGTTTTTGACACACACTCCATAACGAGCTTCAGAACGTCTTTGACTCGATCGGCGGACGGAGACGCGTCTCTAGTCTTGGTGTGTACATTCTTCGTAGAGATCAGCGCGCGAGTTCGAATCAAACGCTGAAGCACATACACACAGCACTCTGTGATGCGCGCGAAACCTCGAGGCGGGAGCTGCTCGTAGTCTTCGATGGTGTTGCGCAGAATCTGGCACACATTGGTCCACACGTCAACCAGCGGCATTGATTCTGAGCCGACGTTTAGACGCGTTATTGCCGCAATGACGTAGCAACTTAGCTCCAGAGACTCAACGAACGTATCCTGATCACACGACTCATTAGCTCCGAGCGGACTCAGCAGGCGGAGCGAAGTACACGAACCATATCACTCGGTGGCGTGAGCGATTGTTTCCACATTTGGACAAGAGTTTGCAGAATACTCGCGTTCCGGGTCCCGTCAATGACGTGAAGCGTGTGCATCATGATCGAGCACAGCGACTGCTGGATATCGTGCTGTCGGTGGAGATACGTGGCTTTCGCCACAATTTGAACGATGCCGCTGTCGATCAGTTCGAGACGAGTATCTGAATGTTTCTTGAGAATATGCGAACCCAGCGCGCAGTCAGAGAGGTCTACACGTACTAAAAGACACACGGAACGACGTACCAAAAGTCGACGTACGAGCTCACAGGCCTTGATTAAAAAGCGATCGCTCTCGATGTTTGAGCGCATCAACCGGACAAGATCCTTTGCTGCACCTCTCTCGAACTTCGGGTCTTCGCACAAATCCCACGAGAATACGAGTGCCGTCACATAGTCGAGAAGGAATTCTTCCCTTGTTCGCGCATCCAACAGGCAACGGGAGTCATTGATGGCAGTGAGAATAGACCTAACACAAGGCAAGCACGTGAGAACGGACTCTCGTAGGTGGTAACTCCAGTGCACTCTCACACGTACGAGCTCCCTGACTTCACGAGAGGACCATCTTTCATATCATGCATGCTTGCAAGTAGCCGTATCGCACTTCGGGCGCTCCGTGTGAACTACGCGCATTTGGTTCGTTCCTCAGTGATCATAGATTACTCGACATTGCCTCTAACGATCTGACGCACCAGGAGTCGATCGCGGAGAATGGTAACGATGGCATCGAGGCCACCACTATCAACGACGGTAACCGTGAATCTCTGTTGGTTCGCCATAGTGTGTTAGATATTAGTTCCCGATCGAGTGAATAATCGCCCTAGCGTACATCGATGTCGGCGAGACGCGTTATGATGGCAAGGAGTTGGTGGGCGAGCGGATCGGACCTCAATTTGACAGACTTGGTGGCCATTTTGACTAGTCGATCAAGTGAACGGTCGTGTTCGAGGGCATTCACAACAGCCTTCGGCACGGTCGCACACAAATGGCGGAGTGAGCAGACAGCTGAGACGGCCAAGTCGATATTTCGAGACTGGATTCCTTCTTCGATGGTTCGCAAGAGCGTGGCAGCCCCATTCAGTCCGAGGAAGATTGCGGCGTGAGAACTGTGTGAGCACACGCACAGCTTGCATCAAGTCCATGCCGAATAGCAAACAAAGTGAGGATTTATCTACCTCCACAGTAGTGCGAACGCCAGGTTTTGGGTGACTTCCAGTGACGCTTCTCCTGAGGTTTCGGTTTCAGCATTCTTCGAGCGCGGATCTTCACAGAATTTCTTCACCACGTAGTGGAATGGATCTCCAATATAGGTTTCGATAGTGTGCGCTTCCACCTTCAACATTTGCACGTACGTCGATGAGCTACTTCACGGGAACAGTATTTTTACATGGAAAAGAGAACGCTCACCTCCTTCATATCTCGGACTCGGCTAACCGCAAACAGCACTGACAGCACGAGCGGCGGAGACAGTGGAGATATTTCCGTACCATGTCTCTCCTGCAGCAAGCTAGGCCATCCAGGCAGATTTCAGAGTGTTAGCGAAGCATTGAACCAGGTATACAAAAGTTCAATAGACAATCTCACCTCAGCAGGGCAGGGAAGACCGCCATTGCCAAACGAGTCGAGTGTTCGTCCCCGTGATCTGCTTGATGCACATGAGTCTCCAGCACCTTGCTCACAACCGTTACGGTGGTGTTGCTGATCTTGAATGGTGGGAAATCGGGATCTGATGCCGATGCAATCCGCACGACTTCGGATATACAGCCCAGGCATTGGGCGAGGATATCCGCTTGACTGCATGGAGCAACCTTGAAACAACCAAGTCAGCTTTGTCCACTAGTCGCGTTGCTGTACATCGCCGATTTTCGCACCATCAGTCGGGTGACGATGTCAACTGTCGTAGCGAAATCTGCTGGCGCATTCATGTGTCGCAGTAGCCGCTCGACCACGAGCAACAACCGCTGGATACATTCTAGTTCGTTGTGATTGGTGCTGTGTCGCGCGATAAGTGCTGCCGCGTCGAAAAATTCTGCTTGAAAATTATATCACTCATGCAGTCAAATATCCGGCCGAGCGTCGATCGGATGGAAAGGTTGTTGTATCCGCACCTTTCAATGATGGCAACATGAGATTGGTCGCATCGCGAATGGCGTCCAGCAACGTGATTAGAAGCTTGAGAGCTGTCTGGACAAACTCCACTCGGTCGAAGAAAGCTACTAGCTGGCCATAAAGCGCGGCCAGCGCGCCGGTCTCAACAAACGCTGCTGCATGAGATGTCTTTGTCTGTGACGAAACTTTGGGTCGATCGAAGGCATCTACTAGTGCCTGTATCGAGGCCAATGCGATCGTGCAACTCTGCCCATGGGTCCTGACCGCATGGATGAGAAGACCTACGTGCGCATCGACCTCTATTGTCACCGCTCCATCACCCTCGTCCTTCAGCCCGTCCATTCTGCTCAAGCGAACGAAGCGGGGAAGACGTAAGGTTAAACACAAAGCGCAAGAACAGCACGATCGCGAAGAGTCTCTTTGGTGCTTGGGATACAATCATGCTTGCGTAAGATATGGACCACTCCATATCCAACAAAAGTCCCTCGTCAACGTCTTTCTAATCATCTCGCCAGACCACAGACACTTCGTCCGTGCGGAATCTAGGACACAGCACCAGACAAGAGATTAGTGATGGTGTTGACGGGAAGAAGCAAGTGTCAAGCAACGATGTGATTCCCTACCGCTGTGTGCACGTTGCTTCTTCCAACGGCGTGATGTCCGCGTATTGGTACTGGAGAACACCGGCCTGGGCGATCATCGCTCCGTTGTCGATGCAGTAGCGGTGGTCCATCGCGCACACACGTCCATTACGGTCCTTGGCCATAATTTCCATCATCTCCTGGAGGCGCAGGTTGCATCCGACGCCACCGACGATGAGGACTTCTGACTGACCGCAATGCGCCATCGCACGCTCCGTGATCTCGACCTACAGAGCAAAAACGGTATCTCAGGACACCATGATCACAGACAGCCATACCATAAGCTCGGAACCAACCAGCATCGCGAAAATCGTCTCCTGCAGCGAGTAACAGAGGTCCGCCTTGGTGCACTCGCCCGAATCGAGCTTCGTTCTACAAATTACATCACCACAATACTCAGCAAAGCTCCCAGATAGCGACAGGCAGCGAAAGAGCATGCTTCATACTTGGCCTCCTTCTCGATAAACGTCGACAATCCCGAGAACGAGACGTCCATGCCCTTGACGATGTACGGCAGCTCGATGAACTTCTTGCCCCTACAATTTGAACAGAGGCAACATCTTCATCAGGATCGCGCGATCTCATCAAGTGCGTGTTGAGTGGGCATTTGACGCACTCTCGAGCCAGCACTTCAATGTTCTGGCCTGGGCTCGGGTCGTTCGAGAGCCCGATCACGCGCGCAAACCGGTCCAGGCAGTTGCCGACGGCAATGTCGATCGTCTCGCCAAAGATGCGGTAGCTAAGCGCGTAGAATATACAAGCGAAGCCGTTAGAAGAGGCATCTTTCTGCTGATCGGACGGCTCTGTATTCTCACCGCTGCATGGAGTACGCGATGACCTGTGTGTTGCCGCCGCTGACGTAGAGCACGATCGGGTCCGCGGACTTGGTGACCGTGCGGCCCATCTCAATGTCTGTACATGCCCAGACGTGTTAGACTCGACTATTTCCTTCCCCTCCAACCAGCATTTGTCACAGTACGCACGGCCGACGCAGTGGTTCACGCCCACGAGCGGCTTCTTCCAGAGCAGCGAGAGCGTGCGCGCGCAGACCGCGGCCGAGCGCAGCGGGCCGCCCATGCCCGGGCCCTTGGTGTAGCAGATGCAGTCGATGTCCTTGGGCGAGATCTTGGCCTCGAGCAGCGCCGCGCGTACGATGCCCACGGCGTGGTTCTGGTGGTGCCACGCCGTCTCTCGCGGCAGAAAGCCCTGTCCGGGCGGCGTGATGTAGGTCTTGCGCGGGTTCGAGAGGATGTCGGTTTCGCCGTCCGCGCGGTACCGGATGATGCCCACGCCGAGCTTGTTCGCGCTGCCCTCGATGCCCAGCGCGATGACGTCGCCGTCCTTGCGCAGCGGCTTCTGCATCACCATCGCTCTGACGGATGCCCGGAAAAACACTGGCGGTGTGGGCGTCAATCGGTGTTGGCGATCGATGATTGGCCAAAAGTTCATAATGAGGTGCTTGATTGGTTGAAAAGGAAAGAGGAAACGACCTTCAACCATCATGAAGGTGAGCAAGGAAGTGCCACTTCGCGATGTTTCGCGGCATGCGCTGGCGCCGATGGACGCTAGCGGCGACAGGATGCGCAATAGCGACGAGTAGCTTTGAGCTATGTGTCCGAGCCGCAGTGTTGCTGGAGGACATCGCACTCCCGCTGGAGCGCGTGGCGTTCGGATCCTGCAATCACCAGTCGAGTCCGCAGCCGCTGTGGCCTGTCGTGCTCGCGCACGACCCGCAGCTCTGGCTCTGGATGGGCGACGCGGTACGCATATGCTGGCGTATCTTCGAATAGAGGATTGTTTAGTGGTGTTTATTGGCGTTTGCTGCGTCTCGCGATAGATCTATGGTGACTACAAGGCGATAACCTATATGCCGCCGTTCCGCGCCTTCCGCGACGCCCCGCCAGAGATGCTGCGGGAGAAATACGCGTACGTTAGGCACCGCGGCGTGTTCTAAGCTACGCGCCCCACCGTTTAACGTGTCTATGGTATTACTCAGTCTGCAGACGAAGGAATTGGGATACGCGTCACTTGTGGAGCGCATGCCGGTGATCGGGGTATGGGACGACCACGACTACGGTGCGTAGTCTGCTGCCGAAGATTATTTTATGCCGGGGACTCATACTCATAGCTCTATGTGGTGGAAAGGCATCAACGATGGAGACAAGACTTACCGGTACCGAGCACAGAGTCAGCAGATCTACCTCGACTTTGTAGGAGAACCTGCCGAGTCCCTGCTTCGATCGCAGGAAGGGGTCTATGCGTCGCACACTGTCGGCACGGGCGCCCATATAGTCAAGTTTATACTGCTGGACGTCAGGTCAGCTCTCGTTACGCTTGCTGGGCACTTCGACGATAGGACTGACCTCCTTGTTGGATTGTGCGCAGGTATCACAAGGATCCGTACGGCACCGAGGACGGTGATTTCCTGGGGGAAGCACAGTGGCAATGGCTTGAGCGTGAGCTCGTGTCGTCGACGGCCGCGTTCAACATCATCGTGTCCGGAATTCAGGTTCTGCCGCAAGACCGATTCTACGGAGGCGAGAACTGGCAGAAATTCCCAGCTCAGCGAGAACGCCTGATCAACGTCATCCTGATGGCAAACGTCAAGGGCGTGATCTTGCTGAGGTGAGTGAGGACTGCTAGGGAGAATCTCAAAGGGCTCGAATGTACTAACGAGCCTTCATGTGTGGAATCAAAGTGGCGATGTTCACCACGCAGAGATCAATCAAATCGAGTGCGAGGACCACACATCGATCCTCACAGAGATCACCAGCTCTGGCATGACACACAGCTGGGTACGCGAAGTTTCTTCGTGCTTTCATGATGCGCGGTGCTTACTCACTGTCTGTGCAATGGTGTTTTCTGCAGGATAATCCATCTTTGGTTTCATTTGGGGTACTCCTCTTCCGAGTGGGAAACGCACTCCTTCCTTGGGACTTCCGACCGCATCGGAACGCATATTACGGGCTCAAAAACTTTGGCGAGATCGCATTTGACTGGAGCGCGATGCCGCTACCCAAGGCAACCGTTCGGATACGAGGAGAAGACGGCTCTGTCAAGCTCGAGCACTCGTTCTCTTCGCACTATGCTGAGCACGAATCACAGCGCCCAGCTGAGCTGTGCCACCGTATCCGTCCCAGTTCTCTGCCCGTGATCCTTCTTCGTCGCCTGGCTTTTGTGGCGTTTGTCGGGGTCACCATCGGCGGTGCCATCGCCACTGTGCTTGCGTTCGTGTGGCTGCTCATCGCTGTATTCCACCGCTCCTTCCTAGTCATGATGGCTCTGCAGCGACGCATTTTCGACCACGGATACCAGAAACTTGATTGAAGGCACTGTAGCCACATGAAGACAGAACTTCAACTCTAACGGTTAGCAACACAGATCTTCTCGTGAAGCGTCGCATCGTAGAATTTCGAAAACCGCATGCGTCCTCACCAGACCGCAACACATAGATTCCATTGTGTATCTATCACCGTCGAGAGCCGTGAGTCTCTAGACTGACAACATGAAGCGCGCAGCGAGTCTGCTCTTCTTCCTCACGTCGTGGATCGGCGGGACCACCGCCGAGTTCAACCAGTGTCTCGGCACGGAGATCTACCGGCTCCCGACTATTGAGAACTGTGGGCCACTCTATGACGCGTGTCAAGCTGGCATGGACGAGCTCAACGAGCAGCTCCACGTGGCGCGCCACGACCGCTTCCACGCCGTGAGCCTCGTGTCGGCGACCGAGTCCAAGGCCAAGAGCTCGAAGGAGGCCATGATCGCGATGCTGGTGCAAATCGCGCCCATCGCGTACTGCGCGCACTCGAGCGCCGCACCACACAACAGCACTAAGTCGGGCGAAGAGTAAGAGAGCCGCTTCACTCTTTTGAGGCAGGATAGCCGCGCAGCACGAACTTACAATTGGTTACACGTAGGTGCACCTTTGACATGGCCAAGATCGAAGTCTACAGCATGCTGTTGCGGCAGGACACTCCCACTGCCGACTGGACACTGGACGGATACAAGCACCACGCGCTCTCAGGTACGAAATCACGCTGCGTGTTCTATCTTCATTTTCTTTCACAGACATACCTTAACCAAGCTTCCGTGATCGGATGGCTTTAGATGCAGACCGAGTAGAGATCGTCGCAGACTATAAGAGTGGCCACTTTTTCGGTACGAACCTAGCCATCGGCATCTTTGACACGCCAAGCCTTCCCGCACAGGTGACTGTGAGTGACTCGATCGATATGGCGCTGTCCCGATCTCCGGTCGTGCTGTTCGCCATCATCGCGTCCGCGACGGTCTCCATTGGATTGCTCTTCCACCACCGCCGCCGCCTCCACAACGGCTATGCTCCGATTTCTGTCAATAAGCACGGCAAACTGGAAGCAAAAAGCCTGCGCCGACCAACATCTGCGAGTTCCCGGCTCGGAACGAAGCAGCGGGCACACACTGCGGAGGATGAGCCACTCGGAAGGGATACGACCGAGCGGTTCGCTGTTTGAGCAAGAGAGGGACTTGGCTCGGTTGAATCCGGGACTAACGTGATGAATAAAGTATGCTGTGGATCTGTGATTGCACGCATCAGCGGGATATGAAACGCTAGTCCTCCCCGGTGTAGCTCTAGGTTACTTTTTGAAGATGCCAAAGTAAATCACGAGAAGGATCGCGAGGCCGATAAAGCAGGCGGCAAAAGTCAACGCACGCTGTTGTCGCTTGTCGCGGGCCGACATGCGGCCAACGATGTTGCCGCCACGACGCGCCATGTCGTTCACACTCTTGACCTTGTTGTGGGCCGACTGGATCTTCTCGCGGTTTCGTCCCAACTCGTCCGTGATCGCCAGTGCTGCGAAATCAATGCGAAGTCTGTCAGTGACCCCGGGGAGTCAACGGGTTTATATAGAGGGGAGAGTCTGAACGCACCAACTTCCTCTGTCTCGGCCACGGTTCTTCGGGCAGCATCCAGCTTGTCGGTAGTCCCTTTCATCCTGATTTTCCATAACGCAGGTGAGAGAGAGCGTTCATCTGCGTTCAATAGACCGATGTTACGTACTTGTCTGTCGCCGCCTTCATTCGGTTACGGTGGTCCGCCGACGACATCTGAACGCGAAGAAAGTGATACACTCAATGCTCAGTTTCCCCGATCAACCAAGTAAAGCCGCGAGCCCAGAACAGCACGCACCGCGAGATCATCGCGGTCCCCGAAGAGCCCCTCGCGCTCCTCCTTCTCCTTGATCTTCTTGTGGTCCTCCGCGAGCGACGCGAGGCTCTTCTTGTACTGGTCGACCTTCTTGGACAGCTCCCGGCGCGTCGCCGCGTCCAGACTACGCACCTCCAGCTCCATTTGCTGGATCTGGTTCCCAATCGCGCACAATAAACCCGTTCGTCCGTCAGTGCCACCACGTCTCCTTCACAAACACTGTTTGCGTACTAGAGCACAACCAAACGCACCAGTTGGCTCGCCTGCGTAAGCAGCCCGCTGATGTGGACGATGCTCGCCTTCTTCTTGTCTATATAAACACAACATCATTCGTCAACTTCACGTCCCCCAAAGCGTCTAACGCAGAGCCTAACCTTGCTGGTCCTCGTAGGTGGCGACCTCGCTGATCTTCTTGGAGATGTCGCTCGCGAGCGCGCGGTACTCCTCGTCGTAGCCATCGAAGATCGACGTCATGTTCACGGCGCTCGCTCTTGGCTTTCCCACGTTTCCGTTCTCTCTCGCTCCAAACTCAGGGTCAAACTTCCCTGTTGTCGGGTTCAGAGTGTAACCCCGAGTCGGGCCAAAAATAACCTGGCACAAATCCTCTCCAGGTTACGCCACCCACGCGGTCAAAACGCGGTCAAAACGGAGCCCGTGCGCACTTTAACGCTAAGTGCGGTTTTGGGCTGCCACTTGTCATGCGCTGCTGACGCGTTCGATTCTTGGAAAAGGTGCCACCGGAGCTGTTCGCTCAGTTCCTCCATTTCCCGATTCGACGACCCCAGGAACCATGCGTCGCTTCCTCTTGCTGCTGGCGCTGTTCGCGCTCGTGGCGCTCAGCGGCCAGACCGTGATGGCCAAGGCCGAGGAGGAGCTCCAGGCCGAGGAGGTCCGTGAGGAGACACTGGACGCCGCGACGGCCAGCAAGGCTAACCAGCCCAAGCTCTCGCCCGAGGCGTTCGCCAAGATCTTTGAGAAGCTGTCGAACAAGTGCCAGAAGGAGATCGAGGCCAACCCGACGGACCCGGAAAAACTCTCGCCGCGATGCCGCTCGGAGCTCGGCCGCAAGGTGGAACGCTACATTCAGCGCGAGAAGGAAGGCCCGAAGGAGCCCAAGAAGCAGCAGAAGCCCAAGGAGACCAAGCCCAAGAAGAAGAAGAAGCCGACCCGCGCGCAGCGCGAGGCCGCTGAGGCGCTCAAGAAGGAGGAAGAGTACATGCAGACGGTCAAGGTCATCGTCGGGTTTGTCGGCACGCTGATCGCGGTCGCCGTCGGCGCGATGTGCCTCATTAACCGCAAGCTCAAGGCCGCTGGCATGTACTACGCGGCCGACCCGAGCGCGCCGGCGACGGGTGGCTGCTGCGGATAAGCGCCTCGCAAAGGCTAGCTCTTTAGGAACGAATGTATTTGACATTTTTTTTCTTTCTTTCTTTCTTCCAGTTGGTTTGTAGTAGGATACGAGGCGATGGCTCTTACGCGGTCGCTAGCAGGCTGGTCTTTTCCTGGACGAGACCATATGCGCATTTGTACTGCAGGAGACGCTGTATGTGCATTTTGTTGGATTGTCTACAACGACGTGACCGTGCCGTGGGCTGGTGCGTTTCCCTTAATCAGCGGAATTCCCTCTTCAATCGCCTGGGTCTTCATATCCTGCACGGCGTCACCGGATTTGTGCTTCTCCGACAAAATGATCACACCCGCCACGGTGGTGACGATGCTCAGTGGGTATAAGCACGACTGCCACCACGCGTCCATGCCCGTGGTCTCGTGGAAAAAGATCATCCCGGAGATCGAGCCGATGATGATCAGGAACGCTTCGTAGATGGCGACCAGGTAGATCGCCTCGTAATCCTTCAGTCCCTGGTTGAGGACGTAGATGCCACCTCCCGCCGACGACAGCGCTGCGATGATGATCAGGTAGGTCTCAAACTGAGCCCACACCGCGCCGCCTTCTCCGAGTAGCTCCACAGAAGACTACACACAACAAAGAGTTCAGTTGGAGATACGAGGATGAGAATACAAGGCGACTGCATACCTTGAGAAAGTAGAGGTTACCACCAACGAGTCCCGAGAGTGCGCCGTACGCGAATCGCCGGGACGCGCTGCGCCGGTCGAATGTACAAATGATCCACGTAAGCTGTACCACACACATGCACACGTTAGCCAAAGATACAACTGACGCATTCCATGACGGCTCCACCTACGAAGATGCCGGCGCACGTCGCCAAGATGGCGTAGTAGATGAAGACCCAGCTCGTGAAGAGCGCGTAGATCTCGACGCTCGAATGGTGCGGCGTCACGTGGCTTCCTGAAATGCCCACCATCGCGCAGCCGAGCACGATGACCGCGGAACCCTTGAGGTCGTGGATGGACAATTTCTCGCCCAGCACGTACGGCGCGAGCACGATGTTCCACACGACGCTGCAACCGGCCATGGGCGCCAAAATGGACTGGTCCACAAAATAAAAGCGTATCAGCACGAGTGTCGTACCTTAGTCAACCCACTGCGGGACCCGCACCTGCGCCGCGTAGGCGTAGCTCATGGCATCGAAGATCGGGTTGAGCAGGAACACGCAGAGCGTGGCGGCCAACTTGATGGACAGTGGGTTCACCGACGTGTGCGCGAGCTTGAGGAAGACCTTGCCGAGCGTGCCGAAGAGCGTGGCCGCGAGCGACAAGGACACGCCGAATATCCAGAGGTTGTCGCTGCTGCTCATGTCTGCGTGTGCGCGGAGGGCGATTAAGATGAAGGGCAAGCCGAGGTGATGTCGGGGCTCCTAGCAACAAGAGCAGTGCGCTGCTGCTGTCCGGCGATAGCGCTTGTCGTTACGGCGGCTCGCGCGCCGTCCCGATTTGGTTACGTCTGGTTCAATTCGCCCGCTAGGTCTCGGGGTCGCCACCTCACAACGGCCAATACCCTCAAATACGATGGCGCTGAGTAGCAATCGATTTTCGGATTAATTCAGTTCAGGATGGGGATTGAGCGATGTATCTTAGGTGATGCGAGCTCGATAGCGGCAACGAATCAATTTATAGAGGTCGCGACTAACGGACGGGAGAGGAGAGAGACAGACCACGCGCACTTCTCCATGAGTCCGACTCACTGTGACCAAGCGGCATGGTCGCCATTCATGACACAGGACGAGCAGACATCAGGGAACATCACCATCCATGCCACTACTAGTAGGGCAAAGCAGTACGTATAAGAGAAGTGAGAGAAGAGAGAACAAAGTGAACGAAGAGGAATGGGATTAGCGTGGTGTCGTTACTATTCGTACTGTACGCGTGCCAACCCTGCATTCCTTGTCGCTTCACGCGATGGCAAAATAATGAAAGAGAGAGAAAGGGTAAGAGCGGAACGGGAGAGAAGAACACATTACATCCACCATCACATCTGCGATGCAACAGCGACGGAGTTTAGACCGACGCCACTTCGTTCGTGAACTTGCCCTCCTCCTGCTCCTCGTCAGCCTCCGACTCCGAGTCCGAGCTGTCGAGCGCCTGCGACTCCTCGGCCTCAGCGTCCTCCTTCTTCTCCTCCGTGACGGCGGCCTCGACATCGGCCTCGACGTCCTCCGTGGCATCGGCGAGCACCGACTGAGGGTCAGCGGCGGCCGAGTTGCTGCGAGCACGGCCGATGGCGATGGCGGCGATACCAACAACGGCAGCGAGGGCACCGATGGCACCACCAATGAAAATGATCGGGGCGGCCTCCTTCATGCCGTTGCCCGTCAGCTTCGTGGCGAGCTCCGAGAACTTCTTAGCGACGCTCGAGACATCCTTCTCGATGGTACCAACGAGCGAGGTGTCGGCGGCAGCCGACGCGGCGCCAACCGTGGGGTCAGCGTCCGCAACGGTGGCGTTGGCACCGGCGCCCGACGCGGAAGAGTCATCGTCGTCGATCTCGAAGTCAAGGTAGATGTTCTTGGCGTTGATCACCTCGACCTCTCCGTTCGCGTACATGACAACACTGCCGTTCGCGAAGTGCTTGAGCGTGATCGTCTCACCATCGACGGTGATGTCAACCGAGTCACCGACCGGGAGAGCGAAGTCCTGCTCCTCCTCCGAGCCGTCCTCGTTTTCACCGACCGTGGGGGCGCCGGGGGCGCCGGTGGTGCTTCCCTCCTCCTCAGCCTCCTCCTCAACCTCCTCCTCGCCCTCCTCCTCGCCCTCATCCGTCGGCTTAACGGTCGTCGGCTCAGGGGTCGTCTCCTGCTTCGCCACCTTCTTGTGCGCGTGCTTCTTGACGGCCGGCTTGGCCTCGTCCGTCGAGGCGCCCTTGGCCGAGATGTGGACCTGGCCGTGCGGGTACTTCTTGACCACCTCGTCGCCGTTCTTGGTCTCCGAGACCTGCTTGTGGGCAGCCGGCTTCTTCACCTCGTGGTGCTTCTTGTGCTCCTCCTTCTTCTCCGCGTGCTTCTTCTCGACCGGTTTCTTCGCCTCGGTCTTCTTCTCCTCGTGCTTCTTGGCCTCGTGCTTCTTGGCCTCGTGCTTCTTGGCTTCGTGCTTCTTGACCTCGGTCTTCTTCTCCTCGTGCTTCTTGGCGTGGTGGGCCTTCTTCGGGTCCTCCACGAGCGTCAGCGTGAGCTTGCCGTTGGCGTGGGTCGCGCTCTTCACGACCGGGTGCTTGAGGCTCGACTGCACCTCGACCGGCGCGGCGGCCTCGGTCGAGGCCACGGCGGCCGCGGCGACGGCGGCCAGGAGAATCGCGCTGCGCTTGAACACCATGATGTTGTGGGGAGAGAGAGAATTGCCTTTTGGGGTTTGTGGAGATCCAAGTCGAATTGCCGAATGACTGAGGCGTTTGCCTGGGAATTTTTGTTGGGGGGAGAGGCGGGCGGCCTGACATCGAAGAAATCCACAGGAAGCCTCCAGCGACACTGATTTAACCTCATCTCACAACCCTGCCCCAGCTCCAAAAAACCTCATCATAGTCTCGATTTGCCAGGCTGGGTGAACCCACACGACGACCGCCCAAACACCTTCAGATCAATTCTCAGGGTCCTGATTTTGAGATCCAAGTTTAGTCACGCACATGCCATTGGACCAACTCTGGCAAAGGAGAGATGATCTTGATGTATCATTTTAGTTACTGTATTTCATAGCAAATCGAATATCGGAGGTCTGTTCTTGATCAAAGCACCATGACAGGTTCGGAAACTGGCTTCACCAACCGAGGGTAGAACCCATCATCAAGGTTCATTTCCCCCGCCTGGGTTCATTCGGTATGGGCGGCGAGCCATGACAATGACATGCTGTCACCGCACTTACCGTGGCAGACACGCCATGGACCCAACTTAGGACACTGCCACATGGGAGAGCGAGCACCCAAGCCGATACACTGTATTGGGGGCAATGCAGCGGCCCACCGTGTGGATCTTTACCGAACATGGAACCATTTCTCCCTCTCAGACCTGATCTAATTCACCATGGGCCAATCGCAGGCCGCAGACGCAACACGCACGTTGAAGCAAGCTCCGAGGATTGGATGGTTTGCCTCGGGGGATCACTTCGTGGTGCGTGCGTGGGGTGGTTTGCGTACACTCCCCCGTAGGTGGCAGAGTTTCCGATCCGTGGGTTCTCTCCTCTTCGTTCTTTCCCACTTCAACGACGTCAGGTACTATGACGTGATAAACGCCCCTTCGGAGGGTTGAGTGGCGTCTATTTATTGCATGGCACAGTTATTGCCGAGCGCGCGCGCAAAGGCCTCTTCCATGAGACGCTGCATGCTGTCTAGTTCAGCGCTGCACTGGCTCAATGCCGCGCCGCCTCTGGACGCGTCCATAGCCGAGGAACCGGCCACGTCGCTTCGTTGGTTGTCGGAGGAGGATTCCGCGCGCGATCGCCGATGGCTCGAGGAACTGGACGGCGCGAAGCCTTGCGCCTCGGTGTACTCGAGCAGGCGGCGGTGCAGGCTCCGGATCTTATCACGCACCGAGCCGATCTAGAGCAGCATCAAAGCGTTGGGAGATCACATGAGTGAGTTAGGGCTTTCCAAGAATGTGCATCTTATAACCATCATCACGCACCTGGTTGACGAGGTCCGCTGGCACGTCCATCTCCTCCGGCTGAGATCTTGTGCGAGATCGAGGTCTCTCCGATCGCGAGGGGGCAGCCGTGTCTTGCAGCTGACGCTCAAGATCTGCGACTCGTGCTCTCTCGCGATGAAGTGCTCGAATGAGGAGGTCACACTACGACACAAAAAGCATTGACTGACCAGTTTCAATATGTACCCTGGGAGTGCACTCACCTCTTGCTGGAGGTCCGCGTGCATGCTAGTGTCAGACCGTCCGGCGGTTCGCTCGGCCACGAGATCGTAGTCTTGCTGGAAGTTCTCGAGCGCGCACTGCTGCTCGTGGATCTGGGTACGCAGCCGTTCGATCTCGCGCTGCTTCGCTTCAAGTCGAGCTATGGATGCAACGCGTGATCGTTCAGGCACGAAAAGCCGGAACAACCTATTTGCAAGGTGTGGGTGCGGTGTTTTACCTGCCCAGTCGCTTGAATCTTGGCGGCGCGATGCAAGTTCATCCTCAAGATCGTCTCTCTCCTGGCGCGTGTTCGCCACCTGGAGTGCCCACAAGAGTTGTTCTCAGTCCTCACACGCGCGCGTACCAAAGAGATGGAAACGAATCCGATGTGAGCTCAGATCATACCTGTGTCTTCTCGAAGTCGAGATCGTCTTGAAGCGCCGTATTCTTGTGCTCTAGCTCGCGACACTTGATCTCGAGGTCCTCCAGCAAGTGGGTGAGATCGCTCTGCTTGAGGGCCTCGATCTCTCGCCTCGCAAATTTGCACGCCTTCATGAGTTTGGCTTTCGCGTGCTTCTGTTCCTTTAGGCATTCTTGGAGCATTTCATTCTTCTGCTTTTCTTGGTGGAGTTCTTCGTACAGCCGAGAGATCTGGAATATGGACATTCACGAAGCTCATGAGAGATGAGCTATGGAAACACAATATAGCAGGAAACGATCGCACCTGCTTCTCATACTCATGCACTCGGTCGTCGCGTTCCTCTTGGACAATGGATCGCTGCAGTCGATTCCGGTGTACTGACCACCGCATCGCCGAGCGCCCCTCGGCCTCGTCTTGGTTGTTCTCCATCGCGTTCTGGAGGCCGCGCATGGTCTCGTGCATGAGCATCGGAAGCTGCAGGTCCTGCTGCTCCTGCATGCACGCGATCGTCGAATCGCGCTCCTGCAGCATCTTCTGGAGCTTGAAGCACTTTTTGCGCAGCCGCAGCATCTCGTGCTGCACGTCGTCGATGCGCTCCCGCGCGCGCGCCGCCTCATCCGTCGCCTCCAATATGCGGCTCCGAAACGACTCGGTCTCGAGGTGGAAGCTGTGCTTGATCTGGTGGACTAGCGCATCTCTGTCGAGCTGAAGTCCGCTAGATCGATACGCCAAAGCAGTTGTCAGACCCACTGTTCTGCCACGCCCCATATGCGCATTCTACCTCGCATCGCCGTTCTGGGAGACGCCGAGATCCGCCGTGGTGAGCATCCCCTCCCAGCGAGTCGTGCTCGCGCGGCTGGCGCTTAGCGATCGCGCGCTGTGCGCGAACCGGTCAGCGCCGCCGTCGCCGCTGCCATCGCGCCGGTTCATCGTCGTGTGGCCACTTTCCATTTTCTCTCCACAACGATTCCCGCCAAATTATAAAAATGGTTGCCTTCAATTCAAACCACGATTCAATGAATTGCAGAAACACCCTAAATAAGTACTATTGATGACTACAGACTGCTCTACAGCTTGCCAGCAGCAACATGCGAGACCTGTCTTGTTTCTCATTCTCCAACATCGGCCTTTATTCGTGTCTACCCCACGGGAAGCATTTACACATACACACACTAGATACGCTTGATGTCGACGATCGTGCGGTCCGGGACATAGTGCGGGGCCTCCTCGCCGGCTGCCTTTGAGATCTTGTCACGGCCGAGCGGCATCACCGTGATGGAAGCGTACGTGCCGCCGGATTCGCCCTTGCACAGCTGGCCAGGGTTCACGCAGATCGAGTCTTGCACACGCTATTGAGACCACACGTGCTGTCAGCATGGATGATGGAAAGGAGAGATACGACGTGCGCAACGTACCCCGCAAAACCGGTTCAGCATCGAGGGCAGGATGAGCACATCGGGCGTCTTCTCAAACTGATACTGGTGCATGTATCGAAGATCGATGGGCGCTTCAGAGTTCGACGGAGGTGGGAACAGAGGGTAAAAGCTAGGAGAGTGATAGCAACGCGTGAACAACCCTCTCGAGGAGATCATTTCAGGGTCCGTGATAGGTCTTACCTTTGCTGTTCGATGACCTGCTGACTCAAACGAAGAAGGCGGTTCTGCGCCGCGCCTTGTGCCCTGGAAGGAAAGGGAACGAGTGAGTGGATGATACTCTGAAAGAAGCGAGATCGGTCATGAGTGGCACCTGTGCAGTTCGTTGGAGCTGAGGTGCATCACAATGTCGAGCGCTGACACTCCAAAAACAACTTCGTTCACAGTAAATGTGCATGGGTTGGGCATCATGTGGACGCGCTTCGCGTGCTCAGGAGTTCCAAGCCCTTCGCATGCCTTCTTTTTGTTGAACGGCGGTTGAGGGTACACGTACTGGTGGTGCGCGTCGCGCAGGGAAGGCACCAACACGACCTGCAGCTTTGTGTGCTCGCCTAGCACCTGGTCCAGCTTTGTCATGACTAGACACGAAACATCAGTCAATGGCTCTTTAGGGCCATCAGAAGGGGCGATACAGAAATCAAGACGTACCGTTGAAAAGGAAAATGTCCTCAAAACCGAGCATCATGCCATCGTACTCCGCAATGCCCTCCTGGAAGCTGGAGTGAGTTGAATCAACGAAGGGACCAACCTATACATGTGGAGATAGTCAGCAAGTTGAAGGTGGTGAAATGAAAGAGCAGATAGCACTACTCACAATCACGAGCACGTCGGGCTTTTGTTCTTTCACCACCGACAGAAGATCGGAAAGTGGGGCGTACGCAATGTTGCTCGTTGTCGTGAACGGCCCACACGCGGTAACGACCCGGACAGGACGACCCTGGTCATTCTCAAGCTGGAACGCCTCAAGACGAGATTTCTCCGTGGTCGCGGTCGGGACGGGCACAGGCTATTGTATCACGGGTCCGGATACATGAGATCTTCCATCCACATTAAGCTCCTCATCCTAGCGGAGTGGACGTACATCCAAAAAGCGCTTGACAACCATCGGGTTCCGCGCATCCTCAAACACTCCTTCAAGGGCAACGATCTGGTCGTGCATTGACAATCCATCAGAGGTCAGGTCATCCGACGCATATCAAGAAACCAAGAGCAAGAGCGTGTCCATCGCACCTTGCCAGGGAAGACTTGCAAACTCCCGACACCGCTCAGGTCCAGCAGGATGCGCTGGCCACCGCACGACTTGCGCGAACCCTCGAGCTGCACGACGCTCGGGTTCAGCTTGCCCTCGGCCGCCTCACAGACAATGCGCCCCACGACGGTGACCTGCGCCGGCGACGGATCGCCGATCTGGCCCAACTTTTCCAGGTTGTAGTGGGTCCTGATGAGCTCCTCGTAGTCCACGAGCTGCTCGTCCAGCGCGAGCGCACGCTCGAACAGCGGCGTGTACATGAACTCGGCCTTGGACTTCATGTTGCGGTTTTCAAACGGCACTCGGATGGCCACGGGCGCCGCCTTGGACGGCGACGCCGAGTCGCTCTGGATCGCCGCCGCCTCCTGCAGCGCGACGAGCTCCTTCTTCAAGTGCGCGTTGAACTCAGTCACGATCTTGCCGGCGTCCGCGCGGTTCTCGTAGCTGCTGCTCCCGGGCGGCGACTGCATGGAGTTCGGCGAGAACATGGCCGAGGACGTGCGCGGCACCTTGCTGTTGTGGCCCGTGGGGCTCGTGAATGCCCGCGGCGCGTGTTTGCCCTCGGGCGACTTCATGTTGTAGAGCGCGTTGAGCGGGTCCTGGCTCTCGCTCTTGACGGCCTCGCGCTTGATCACGGGCGTGCCGCTGATCTTGCCGAGCTTGCGCTTCTGCGCGGCGCTGCTCGCGCCCGAGGCGCCACCCGTGTCCTTGGCCTTGGCCTTCTCCTGCGACAGCTTGGAGCGGAAGACCGCGAGCTTGTCCACGTCCACGGGGCCGCTCACCTGGTGGTTCATCGAGTAGGCGTCGTACCGCGCCGCGAGCTCGTCCGCCGTGAGCGCAAAGTCGGCGCAGAGCGCGATGCACGTGTGGATCGCGTCGCTCGAGACCTCGATGTTCGAGGCCGCGAAGGCCTCGCGGATCGCGTCCGCGTCGTGCTCGATCTTCAGCGCCATGGCGTCCCCTGTCCTGTCGCTCAAGGTGTCGGAGTTGGCGCGTTTTGTTGGGCGCGTTGGTGCTGGTATGCTGTCGGCGTCCTTCCCCGCCCAAACATGGCCCAAGTGCGGTTTGGCGCGAAGCTTACTGATTGGTTGAAACTTATCAAGATGATAGGATTGGCTAAATATGTGGATATACGTACTTTGCCGGGTGCGTGCAGTACGTTTCGTTGGGACTTCCACATGATGCAACGCATGCGCATCACCAACATTGAAGGATCCGCGGAGAAGGCGACGATGGTCGTCGGCGCCGTGCGGCTGCTGACGTGGAACGTCAACGGCCTGCGCGCGTGCGTGCAGCGCCTGAAGAAGAAGAACCTGAAGGAGCTGCTGGACGCGCTGGAGGCGGACATCCTGTGCTTCCAGGAGACCAAGATGACCCGCTCGGAGCTCGACGAGGAGCTCGCGCGGCCCGAAGGTGAGACCATGGACTGCCCAGCCCACACATACATCCCATTCATTCCAACGGCACTCGTTTACGTCTATTGACAGGGTACGATGCGTTCTATTCGTTCTGCCGCGCGCGCAGCGGGTACTCGGGGGTCGTCACGTTCTGTCGCAGCGGCGTTGTGCCCACAGTCGCCGCTGAAGAGGGCCTCGCGGGCACGTGGCCCGTGGCCGACGGCGTCGGACACATCGGCTCTACGCATCACGAGGTACGTATTCGGTACCCAACGCTGGTCTCATCTTGTGTACAAGTAGCCCAACGGAACATGTGCGTGTTTGTGTGTCGGGTCGCGAAGCTCCCGCCCAAGACGCTGAGCGAGCTCGAGGCGGAAGGGCGGTGCATAATCACGGACCACCAGGCGTTCGTGCTCATCAACGTGTACTGCCCGGCGACGCGGAACGGCGAGCGGCTCGAGTACAAGTTGGCGTTCCACGAGCTGCTAATTGATCGCATCCGTGCGCTGCAGCAGGCGGGCAAGCGTGTCGTACTCGTGGTAGGTGGCTTACGCATGACCGTAGCTGCTTCCCGCACTTTCCAATGTTGACTCAAGTTGCGTGTGTCATGCCAGGGAGACATCAATATCTCCCACCGAGAGATCGACCACTGTGACCCGGAAGGGTATCAAGATGGGACGTTTGGGGACCATCCATGCCGGCAGTGGATGGACTGCGTCGCCGTCAGCTCGCTCACCGAAGTCCTCAAAGATAGCACACCGGTAGATCGCCGGTTAGTCGATGCGTTCCGCCACTTTCACCCGACCGAAGCGAAGGCTTACACGGTATGAATTAATGATTGGGCGCAGATGTGATGCTTGGGCTAACGCTTTGTATAGTGCTGGAACATGGTGACAGCGGCTCGGCAGACCAACTTTGGCACGCGCATCGACTACATCCTCGTCGACCAAAACCTGCTGGATGAGTCTGTGACTACGTGCAGGTGCGTGCGTGCGCCAGGCTCCTCAACCACACCCTCAGACACTGACACTGTCCCATATCAGTATTGAGTCGCAGCAAATGGGCTCGGACCATTGCCCCGTGGTGAGCACGCTCATCGTGCAGTTCGACCTCGAGGACGCCAGCGAAGGCAAGACGGCGTCACTGTGCGCCAAGTACTTCGCCGAGTTTGCCGGGAAGCAGCAGACACTTAAGTCGTTCTTTATAAAGAACGACGGTAACACGAGTTTGGCTGCCACTGGCACGTCTTCACCGCTCCAGAAGTCACCTCAAAGACATATTCTGCACCGCCGGAAGGGGAAAACACGGCCGTCGCAACCGTCAATCAAGTCGTTTTTCGCCCAACCGGCCTCCACGGTCGTTGCCAAACGGGAAGTGCAGAAACCTCAGGCCGCCGCACCTGTCGCACCACCGACGGCTTCACAATCGCAGACAGAAGCCATCGACCCAGTCGTGTGGAAGTCGTTCCTGGGATCCAAGCGACTGCTTGAAGAAGAAGAGCAAAATAAGTGGAGGCAAGTGCTGAGCGGGCAACCGCCGAAGACTCCGCTGTGTCACTGTGGCGAGCCGACAGTATTGCGCACCGTGCTCAAGACGAACGATAATTGGGGGCGCAAGTTCTACGTCTGCACTCGACCCGAGGTACTGTACCGCACGCACGATGCACACTTCATACCCTCCACTGACTCGCGGACTGATGTTGAACAGGGCGAGAAGGGTCATCCGGATGCAAGATGTGAGTTTTTCCAGTGGGTAGATCAAAAAGGCTCGAAACGGTCCAAGACATGACCACAACGGAACACTGCGATCACGGTACGGTATTAGGGTAACACCTTCAATGAGATGGTGTTGTGTTGCCTCAGCTTTATCTATTATAGTGGAGCGCTTTACGTGTTTATTACTACGGTAGTAGAGACTGTTCCGGTTTGGAAACACCATCGTTGACTGCTGTCCATCTATGACATTCATACATTCTTGTTGCATTTCATCTTCAATCATCTTGCTCTCTCGAAAATCTATAGTCTGAATTTCGGTATGTCGAGTCCGTCCGCGAAGGAGGGACTTGAGCGACGTCAGCCGGCTCTAAATGGCGAACGTCGCAGTGTCGAACCAGCCGTGCGAGATCGCATCGGCTGCCGTGAGACGCTTGCTCGGGTCACTTTCCAGCAGGCCCTTGACCAGATCTTGCGCCTGCGCACTAATATTCTTCCATGCTCGCGGGTCAAAGTCGGCCTTCTCGTCAATGCAGGCGTGCGGGGGGTAGAATGGCTGGTATCCCATGAGCATCTCGTAGATGACGATACCCACAGCCCACATATCCACGGGCTTGCCGTACGGCTGACGCTGCAGCAACTCCGGCGCCATGTAACCCGGCGTGCCGGTGAGCCCTGTGAACGGGACCTTGTGGACATCACCCGTCAGCTTGTAGAAGCGAACATCGGGCACCTTCACTGACAGGCCGAAGTCGCACAACTCAATCTGCAGATCACACACTTTCACGTCGGCGTGAGGATCCAAGCTTGATGTGAGGGATCCACGGCGACTAGTAGGCGAGCTGGAATCGTTCGAGTCCTGGTTGGTTACCCTCGCATCCGTGAGCAGAATGTTTTCCGGCTTCAAGTCACAGTGGAGGACACCCGAGTCGTGGAGGAAAAACACAGCACGCACAAGCTGCTGCGCGAGCTTGGCTGCCAGTGCCTCGGGCACACGGCGCTTGCGCTGCATCAGCTGCTTGAGGTTGCCACGCTTTGCTTTGGCCATCACGAGGTACAGGAAATCTTCAGTCTCGTACACTTCGTGGAGCCGCACAACGTTGCGGTGTTTCAAGCGGAGGTGGATTTCAATCTCACGCTCGACTGCCTGCTTCGACTCATCTGTTGTGAGGTAACGCTTGTGGATCTGCTTGATAGCGACCTCCTTTCCATTGACGCGACGAATAGCGGGCTTCACGACGGCATACGAGCCGTCGCCCAGCTGGTCCGCGCCACAGAGTTCATACTGTTCAGTCACAGCGTTCTCGTGAATAAAATACGGCTTGGGGTGCGAGCCACTCTCGTCATCCGTGTCATAGCCTCCGTTAATAACATGAGGAACGGATTCACGAGGCACGTTGTGGCGGTGCACGGCCATGATGCGGATCTCGTCACCGTCCGTGAGCCGGCGAGCGACGAAAGGGTTCAGGGGTACACGAGGCGCGGCCTGCGTGTACTCCTCGGCGCACTCGTGCTCCAGTTCATCGTTCGTCCAGTGTACACCGAGCATGCGCGACGGCGAGCTGGGCTTGCTGTTGCGGCGCTCGCGCGAGGGCTCGCTCAGCCGCTCTCGCTCGTGGTTTGTGTGGCGGAGCCCGACTTTCCGGAACACACCCTTGCCCGTCGAGATGAACCCGTCGTTCAGCTCGCTCGAGGTCATGGTGCGGAGCACGTCCTGGCGGCTGCGCGAGTGCGTGAAGCGTTCGGCGGACGAGGACGAAGGTGATTCACTCTCGGTGCTGTGGGCCGATCCGGAGGACGACTTGCGGGGCTTGAGAGCCGTCACGTCGTCGTCCGTGTTGATCAGCACCTGCAGCCGCGCGGGCGGCAGCGTCTTGGAGCGCGAACGCGCCGGCGAGGCCGTGAGCACGCGCTCGGGCGACTTGTCCCGCTTCTGGATACTGCCAGTCTCCACGGTCGAGTCCTCCGAGGCGACGGTCTCAGGCGACTCGACCAGACTGTCCCGCTTGGATGAGTGCGGCGTGGACGGCGGCAGCGGCGCCTGGTGGGCCGCGAAAAAGGTCTCGGCGTCCGAGTCACTAAAGCGGCGCTGGCGCGGCGCCAGCAGCTCCAGGTCGTCGCGGAACTTGGAGTAGCTGTACATGCGCGAGAGCGACTTGGGCTGCCCGAGCGACTGCGTATCGTCGTCGCCGTCGGCGAGGTCCACGGCCACATACGAGCGCACCGAGTCCGTGTCGTTGTCGCTGAGCTGGTCAATGTCGTCGTCGTTGCGGAACTGGCTCAGCCGGTGGAGCGGGTCGTAGTAGCCCGGGAGCGAGTGGAACGTGCCCGTGAGCGGGTTGTGGCGAAACTTCTTGCGCTCCTCGAGCTCCGACATGGCCACGATGTCGCCCGAGAAGTAGATCGCGCCGCGGTTGCCGGCACTGTATCGGAGATACACACATAACGGTCGTGAGTTACACATGGCCGATCCGTTTCTTTTAGACTGGAAGGAAAGCAGGAGCGTACCTCGGCGCGTGGTGGAAGGTGCCCACGAACGGGTTGTACGACGGCAGGCGCGCGAACACGTTGCGCGGCATCGCGACGCTGCACTCGCCCATGGCGGCCGGCATGGCGTCGGCCCGGGGTGAGAAGCGGCGATGAGGTCGGCGCCCGCGTGTCGGCGGAGCGTGGAGGGGGGGAGAGGAGGGGAGCAGAGAACAGAGGAGAGGGCCGAGGGAGCGGCTGCGTGTGCGAACGTCTCTACCGGGGGCCCGACCAGAGGACGACTAAGACGGCACGTGGGCGGCAGCAGCAGCGGGCGGGCACGTGGTGGCGTGGGGGATCGGAAGCAATGGGAAGTGCGTCCTCTCGTCGACGTGGAGATTGGCCCCGTGGGAATGACGTGCACCCGTTCCGACAGACAGCGGAGCAGAGCGGAGGGGAGGAGGAGCGAGCGAGAGAGGAGAAAGAGAACGCCAAGGCCTCTCCGGCGGATAAAAACACACGACCAAGTCAGCGGCAACAGCAGCAGGACACGCGACAGGCAGACGGGCCTGGCCAAAGCTCGCCGCCAATCTCCGGAAAAAGCGCACCAACGCCAACAGAGACTCTAGAGGCCCTACCCCCTTCTCCGGCAATGAACCCTCAAGACCCCGAACCCGTGTGTCTGCCTAGACATGACTAGTGGAGCCGTTAGCGCTATATACCCAGTACGAAACAAGTCTATATTTGTGTTCCCAGTTATAATAATGTGTATATTGTGCTGGTCCTATAGATCAGGGTGCGAGAACTGACTTGAGTGAGGTTTGAAATGTTGCAGAATTATTGGATTGGTTCAATCCTGATGTACGGACCCGCTTCTTGCAGCCAACAATCTGGCAAGCAAGGTGACCACCAAACAGGTGGGGTTGCGCGCATTGTGATTCAACTCCACGGTCTATGCAAGGTGTCGTCTGTTGGCTTTCACACTGTGTAGCCAAGTTTGTCCCGCAACTGCACAACCAGAATAGACCCACACAACAACAGAGCCAACGAAAATACAGTAACGCCCCACGGCCGCCCTCACTGTACGTACTAACGCCAGGTTCTCTATGCCAACACAGGCACCGTACCTTTGGTTACTCCGTCCCATTCGTCCGCATATTGGAGATCCGTGGGTCGTTAGGCTCAGAGAATCCAGCCGCGCCGTGGAAACGCACAAAATCTCAGGATTGTTTTTCCGGCACCTTTGTGGACTGTGCGGTGTTGCTTCTATTCTCCCTCGGGGGCCCGATCAGGATCGCGTCGGCTGCGGGGGTGTTTTTGTGGAGCCATCTTCCGCCCCAATGTAGGATGAGACGTGCCGCTCAACCTACACAACGAGATGAAAAAGCGTGATGGAGCCTTTTGATTGGTCCAGGCATCCCTCTTCGATGACTTCGACTCATTTGATTGGCTAATTGAGAAACACAAAACGTGGGACTGCATCAAGGGCCAAATGTGACAGCGACGACGCGGCCGCTTGAAGCTAGAAACCTGAGCTGATTGGTCCGAAGGGTCTCCACAATCGCATTTCCAGAACCCCAGATCGTGGCCATGTCGTGCCAATCGAACTGCGCCGGCATGTTCCAGGCGTTCGCAGTGGCCGCGCCTGCCTGATGACATTGGATACGCTCTGGGCTAATTGCCCTCGCTTGCCACCTGCCCACCCTACGCAAGTTGTGACAGTCCAGCGCTGAGTCGAATCTCTGCACCCTAGAGACCCGGCGCCGCCGGGTCTCTAGGGTGCAGAGATGCCGGCGGCGGTGCCGAGGCGCCTGTTTATCGCACTGGCATGCGCCGTGCGCTTCTTCAAGTGCGTTTGACCCGCATGTTTGGGCGGACGGGGGACCTCGGGTCCAATCTGCTCCAGTCCTCACACAGCACGAAGAAAAACCGTTGTTCCCGACTCCATCTCGTTCTGGACCGTTGGTGGTGGCTTGAAGTTGAAGCTCGCGGGGGGGGCATGGCCTTCCTTCCTTCCTCGTCTTTCTTCCCGTCCATCCAGCACACCACGCTTGTTGCGTGGCGGCATCTGATGCGTGAAACCCGCGCCGCCTTCCTCCAGTCAATTTGATTCATGCCAGCGCTTCCCATCTCCGGAAAGGCAGCCAACTTGGAAAATCCCCTCCCCAGCCAATCACGTGGCGCTGTTCGGGGCCATTCGTCTGCAGCTGCGTCCAAAACAACCCGAGGCTCCCAGTGGGATTCCCACACCATGCGAAACGCCGCCACAACAAGCACGGCACCCCAGGTCTCAACTTGAAGATTGGTTGGAATGGCGTGGACCACACGCCGCTGTCGTCACTAAACAGAAACCCCACGCATGCCCAAAAAGAGACAGAGCAAGTGGGAAGGGCCCACGGAAGATCGGCTCGGCGTTCTGCTCGTCTTCCCCTCGTCGTGAAGTACGTGGCATGCGAATGAGCGACCGCGATCCGGTGCTTGGGAGGATCGCGGCGTAGCCATCCGGATTACTTATTCCCAATCAGTCGCGTACCGTAGAGTCACGAATGGGCGACGCGCCGACGCCATCCACGGCCACGAGTACTGCCGCCGCCGCGGGGAAACCGCCGCGCGAATCTCGATTCGAGGTGGCCGGCTGGAGATTCACAGCGCGACATGGCGACGCGATGGACTCGCAGGCGCGCGCCGCGCTCGCGCGCGACGAGCTCGCGCCGCTGAGCACGCGCGTGCCGCTGCCGGAGATGGTGTTTGCACAGAACGTGCTGACGGTTGCGCACCCGTCCCAGCGCGTGCGTCTGCGGTTTGAAGTTGCGCCGGCCTTGAAGTTGTGGGCGCGGGCCCACGCCGGGTGAGTAAAACCAAGTTAAAGCTGCGAGAGGCAACTGTGACAAGACTGCTTCCTCTGACTAACTGCCGCCACCGTCGCCTGCGCTTCACGATCCAGCGATCATTGGGATCACACCAACTTTGACTTCACGTACTGGTGCGTTCGCTCCTCGATGTTCTGGAGGGCGTTGAGGGTTCTCACGCGCTTGCTACGTGTACAGTACGAACTACCACGGCAGCGTGGAGCGCTACGTAGACGAAGACGATTCGAATGGCGACGAGGTGCAGGCCGTGCCCACGCCGGAGCGGATGCCGCTCGAGCAGCTTTTGCAGCACGTCGAGATTCTCTACTACGACCGCGTCATCCTCTTCGAAGGTAAGTACGTCGCCTGGATCGCGATTACAAGTTGTATGGACACGAGTGAGCTCACCCGCGCATATTGAAGACGACGTTCGCGACCTGGGCGAGATCTATTTGGAAGTGAAAATCGTAAGGCTACAGGTGTGAGCGAGGAAAACGTTGGGGTTGCTGATCCTAGTGGTTGTTGCTGTAGCGTGTCATGAACTTTGGCTTTCTCGTGTTGTGTCGCTACTACTGCCGCGTTGACGGCAAGGTACGGTGACTTCAATGGCCCACACGATCTCCACCAGAAGCTTGGCATCATCTTACTTTCTTACCTGCTCCTCGTGTAGAGCGTTCGCCTGATGGACACGCGATACTACCAGGAGTTTGGCGAAGATTTCATATGGCGCGACCACGAAGCGCGGGAAGCAAGTGTCGGGGAGCTCCACAAGGTAGACCTACCTCTTCGCCCTCTCTCCGACGGATTGAATTCGCTCATTTCGACGAACACGTGTAGATTCTCCATGCCGGCTCACACGGCGGCCACCGACTCGCGCCCTCGGACTACTCCGCCGACGCCATCTACACCGCGCTCCAGCCGAGCACGACCACCACGGAAAAGATCTTCCTTTCGAGATAACCGAAAGCCATTCATCCGCACCAACGGCCAGTGCTAACAGCAAATCTGCGACGTGTGCGGTAGAGCTCCAGCTTCTTGTACTTCGAAGTACTAATTTAGCACACCTCTTGTTGAAGCCACGCTCTGCATGGTCCAATCAGAATGGCCCAAACGAGTGATGTGGAAGTGCGGCTCCAATGCGGCTACTCCTCTCCGTCCGCTGTTCTGTCGCCAAAGGCGACCGCCTCCTCCCAAGGCGGGCGCGCTCCTCCCTCCTCCTCCCAGGGGCCCTGGGCCAAGCGGCTTGCTCCTCTCCGCCGCGCCCCCTCACTGGCGGAGGGGCATTCTAGAACGCTCCCTTTCAGGACAAGGCCTCAAGCCGTCACCTCGCCCCCACTCATCGTCATCATGGCTCCTCAGCTCAAGCTCACGTACTTCGACGGCCCGGGCCGCGCCGAGCTCACGCGCCTGACGTTCATCGCGGGCGGCGTCGCGTTCGACGACCACCGCATCGACCACGCGGCCTTTGGTGCGCTCAAGCCGACGCTGCCGCTGAGCCAGGTGCCGGTGCTCGACCTCGACGGCACCACGTACCCGCAGAGCCTCGCGCTGGCGCGCTACGCGGCCAAGCTTGGTGGCTTGAACCCGGCTGATCCCGTCGAGGGGCTGAAGGTCGACGTGGTCATTGAGACGCTCGTGGACGTCCGCGCGGCGGCTGGTGATATCCGCTGGCGCACGACCGACGAGACCGCCAAGGCGGAGAAGACCAAGAAGCTGCTTGATGAGACGCTGCCCAAGTCCTTTGGGCTCATCGAGAAGTACCTGGCCGGCACGTTCCTGCTCGGCGACAAGCTCACGCTCGCTGACCTCGCGACCTTCGACATCGTTGAGAACACGCTAAAGCCGACGTTCCCCGACTTTGACGCGTCCAAGTACGCGAAGATCGCGGCTCTCGTCGCGGGTATCAAGGCGAACGAGCGTGTCGCGGCGTACTTGGCCAAGTAAATCCATTGCGCAATTGTGGTCAACTGGCAATTGTCAATAAGACGGTAGCAAAACATAAAACATAAATCGATCCGTTGCTTTCTTCTGCACTCACTCAATAATGGCACTGCCTTCACGTTCATCAATTCCGACGAGTTGTATCAACTTGCCGAGCGCATGAACGGCAGCCATACTATGGCGATAGTGCATGTCGTGCACCACCCGGATTGTTCGCGATTCTTCGCACCGGGTTGCAATCATGGTGGTTTCAAACACTCCGCTTACAGCACAATGGAGTTGGCTGTAATCGACCACCATCATTCTTGCAGATACACTTCGATATCTCACGGCATTCGCAAATTTGCACTCGAGATCCAATATCGTCCATGGCGCCTTCGCTCAAGCTCACGTACTTTGACATCCCGGGCCGTGCGGAGCTCACGCGCCTGACGTTCATCGCGGGGGGTATCGACTTCGAGGACTTTCGCACGACTGTGAGCGAGGATGACTTCGCCTCGTGTGACCTCAAGCCCTTGATGCCACTGGGAAAGCTGCCGGTTCTCGACGTGGACGGCGAGAGGTTTCCGCAAAGCCTCGCGATCGTGCGCTACGCTGCCAAGCTCGGCGGGCTATACCCAGAGACCCCACGCGAGGCGCTCCGGCTTGATGTCGTATTGGAAACCATCGCTGATCTACGCAACGCCGTGGGTGATATCCGCTGGGGCATCAACGACGAGGCCACGAAGGCGGTCAAGACCAAACTCTTCCTCGAAACCATGCTACAGACGTCACTCCAGTACATCGAGCGGTCGCTCGCGGGCACGTTTCTTTTTGGCGAGAAGCTCTCGCTGGCGGACCTGGCCGTGTTTGACATCGAGAAGAACTCGATCCGTGCGGGCTTCCCCGACTTTGACGTGTCCGTGTACCCGAAGATCGCGCGTCTGATCGCCGGCGTCAAGGCGAACGAGCGCGTCGCCGCGTATTTGGCCAAGTGATCGCGACAAACCCGTCCTCCCTGACTGCCGGAACCAGGTAGATGGACACTGTAACGTGATGGGTCACATTTAGACAGAATCGTGTCGTTTTCATGAAGCGAACTGGGTGAAATGGGCCTCGCACAGCCACCGTTCGAGAGCTGCATCGGCGCAACGCGCGCAAGTTGGAGAGAGGAGTCGTCGTGTTTGCAATCCACTGATTGAAGTGAGGATGGACAGACGGAATGATGATGCAATCCCACACCCATCTGTTTCCTCCCGGTTGAACATTTTCTGCCAATCAGCCGAACGAAGCCATTTTGTGTGGCCGCCGGGGCAGCTCCGGCAGGATACTGTACGTGTCAGGCGAGCAGGAGGGGGCGCCCGAGGTTCCGCTTCTAGAAAGTCTGTCGACGACGCCGTTCGGAAGTGCTGTCATTTGCACTTTTGCACTCCACCCCTCAAGCCCCCCTCTCCCCACCCGCCTCCACCATGAGCCCGTCCATCAAGGTCACCTACTTCAACGGCCCCGGCCGCGCCGAGCTCACGCGCTTGCTGCTCACGGTCGGCGGCGTCAGCTTCGAGGACGAGCGCGTCGACGGCCCGGCCTTCGGCGCCATGAAGCCGACGCTCCCGCTCGGCCAGCTGCCGGTCGTGACCGTGGACGGCACCACGTACGCGCAGAGCATGGCCATGGCCCGCTACGCTGGCCGCGTCGCCGGCCTCTACCCGGCCGAGGCGCTCGAGGCGCTCAAGGTCGACACCGTGTCGGAGACGCTTGTGGACGTCGTCAACGGCATGATCGACATTGTCTGGGGCACCAAGGACGAGGCCGCCAAGGCCGAGAAGACCAAGAAGTACGTCGAGGAGGCCCTCCCGAAGAACTTTGGCATGATCGAGAAGCAGATCGCGGGCAAGTTCCTGCTCGGCGACAAGATCAGCCTCGCGGATGTTCAGCTCTTCGACGTCGCCACCAACGGCCTCGCCAACTTCAAGGACTTCAACGTCTCGGCCTTCCCCAAGGTCGCTGCGATCATCGAGGCCGTCAAGACCAACGAGAACGTTGCCGCCTACCTCGCCAAGCACGCCAAGTAGATTATGCGTCCGTCGCTGTGTAATGCACACCTTTTTCACGATCAATCTCTCGTTCCATGTGCTTTAGGATCCACTAGTTATGTATATACACTGTCACCAGTCCCCGTACACACTGTGTATGCCGTCCCATTGAATCCACGTTCAGGCACCCGGTCCAAACGCATGTTCGCAAGGATGGACAGAAGGGTTTGACAACCGGCGCTACTGCACCAGCACTTTATTCATTGATGAACACACATTCTATACGAAGATCCATTTACTGGTGCTTCGCGAGGTAGGCGGCGACGCCCGCGTTGGCAGCGACGCTGGCCATGATGGCCTCCACCTTCGGGTACGGCGCAAGCTTGAAGTCCGAGAAGGTCGTCTTGAGCGCGTTGTTGTACAGGTCGAAGACGAACACATCGGCGATGCTGGCCTTCTCACCGAGGAAGAACTTGCCCGACGCGTTCTTCTCGAGCAGACCGAAGATCTTCGGGAGGCCCTCCTCCACGAAGTTCTTGATCTTCTCGGCCTTGGCGGCCTCGTCCGGTGTCTTCCAGTTGATCTCAACGAACTTGTTGAGGCCGTCGAGGAGCGTCTCGACGATCATGTCGACCTTGAGCGCCTCGAGCGCGTCCGTCGGGTAGAGGCCGGTGAGGCGGCCGGCGTAGCGGGCCATGGCCATGCTCTGCGCGTACACCGTGCCGTCCACCTCCATCACGGGGAGCTGGCCGAGCGGGAGCGTCGGCTTGATCGCCGCGAAGTCCGTGACGCGGTTGTCCTCAAAGTCGATGCCGCCGTAGGCGAGCACGAGGCGCGTGATCTCGGCGCGGCCGGCGATCGGGAAGTAGGTGATCTTGATCTGGGGCTGGCTCATGGTGATGGTCGTGGGAATCGGCAAATTGCGGAATGAGCTACAGGAGGCGTGGCGCTGCTCGCTCGCCCGCCAGCCTGGCGG
>JAADWV010000659.1:0-17969 GCA_023336295.1 Pythium folliculosum | reverse complement strand
CGTCAAGAAGCAGCTCGGTCTCTCCACCAAGCTCTACTACAACGACTACAACACGGACCGCATCAACGGCAAGTCCACGGGTGCGTTGAACAACATCGTCAAGTTCCTCAAGAACCAGGGTGTTGAGATCAACGGCGTTGGTTTCCAGGCGCACCTCGCCGCTGGTCAGGTTGCTTCGACGGCCGACCAGGTCGCCAACATGAAGCGCTTCACGGACCTGGGTCTTGAGGTTGCCATCACCGAGCTCGACATCAAGGTCATGTCGACCAACCCGAGCACGGCGATCCAGAAGCAGCAGGCGACCGACTACCAGAACACGATCGCGGCCTGCAAGCAGCTCGCGGGCTGCGTGGGCGTGACGGTCTGGGACTTTGTGGACCAGGACTCGTGGATCCGCAACGACGCGCCGCTCCCGTTCTACCGCCCGGGCGCCGCCGGCTCCAAGATGGTGCGCAAGGCCGCGTACGACGGCATCGTCCGTGGCTGGGGCGGCCAGGCCTAAGTGCGAAGACTTGCTGCTTCCCCGCCCAGATCAAGGCTTCGGCCTGCTCACTGACTTTGTGGTCACTCGGTCGAGCTCAAGCGTCGTCTGAAGTTGCGGTTTGTCCCATTGATTCTATCGTGTCGTTAACATCATATTCCAATCACTTTTTCCGTGCGATCCGCCTCCATGCGCTGAAATCTTTGTCAAGCCGCCGTCACGAACTGATCAGACAGGGGGCATTGGGCGCAGTGCATTGCATCGGAGCCTGGTTTCCACGGTCTTCACGTGACTACTCTTTCTTGTGAGACAACTTCAACTCGATCTGAAGATGCTGGGAAAACGGACGGTTCCTTCAACGATGTGCGGAGGGGGCACTGAGCCCAATCTGTTTCCCGGTGCCAAACAGTGCGCTTACAAGCGAGGCGGAGTGGTGGTGCTGTACTAACATCACATCATCATGCAAAAAGAAAAGCGGGAGACAGCCGAGGGCATCGTGAGGTGTCGTTTCCTCCAGATCCTCCGATCATTTAGGGCGGAACACCGGCACGGACAGTCGTACTATGTAGTACTTCAATTTGGATCAGTCCACAATGGTTTCAAATCCATGTGGCATCGGCTTCTGGGTTTCAGCGCACGTGCGCTCTAAACGTGGCGTGGTCGACAAAGCTGTTTGTGGTCATGGCTCGTACGAGCAGCGGCGTCCTGCGTGGCACTATGCGCCACTTCATGAGCAAGATACCGTACCTTGAAGTGGCATGTCCTGGCTCCATCCGAAGCTAAGCTAATTTCCTTCATTCCTGCGCGGGTATGGCTTACCTGCAGGAGTGTGTGTAACGAGTCTGAGTCGGAGCCGCTCGCGTTTTGGGGAGCGCCAGTTAGCCAGCAGAAGCCACCATGAGTGTCGCGCGCGCGGCCCAGCAGTGGCAGCCGGCCAAGTACCTGGCCTTCGAGCGCCTCCGGCTGCGCCCGGCGCTGGAGCTGCTCGGGCGCGTGCCGCGCCTGCCCGCCGAAGATGACGCCGCCATCAACCAAGAGCTCCGATTCGCCGACCTTGGCGCCGGTACGGGCAACATAGCGCCGGCCTTCTTGTACGTTCTTCTAGGGCATGAACACTTTCTAACTGGGTCTGACGATGGACTGCTGGTCGTGTATGAACAGAGAGCGCTGGCCTTCGGCGCACGTGACATTCGTGGATTCGTCGGCGTCGATGCTCGAGCGCGCGCGCGCCGACCACGCTGCCAACAGCTCCATCGACACGAGCCGTCTCTCGTACGAACAAGCCAGCTTCGAAACGTTTGCTCCACGCGAGCCGCTGGATCTCATCTTCTCCAACGCCGCGATCCACTGGGTCCACGCAGAGCTCCACAAGACGCTGCTGCCGAAGCTCTTTTCGTTGTTGAAGCCTGGCGGCGTGCTCGCGTTCCAGATCCCGGACACGCGAGCGCAGCCGAGCCACCAGCTCATGATCGAGGCCGCCAAGCAGCTCAACTGGCTCGACGAGATCGCGAACGTGCGCTGGGTCACGTGCGAGCACGACCCAGAATTCTACTACGAGATCTTCCACGGGCTTCTGGGCGACTCGACCAGCGAAGGACTGGACATGTGGACAACGACCTACGCGCAGATCATGGAGGGCGAAGTGCCGGTCGCCGACTTCACCGGCTCCACGGGACTGGGTCCGTATTTGGAGGCGCTCGGCGGGCGCGGGTCGCCGCGCGCGACGCAGTTTGAAGCGAAGTACCGCGAGCTCATCGCCGCCGCGTACCCCAAGCAAAGCGACGGCCGCACGGTCTTCAACCTGAAGCGCTTCTTCCTCGTCGCGACCAAGCCGCTAACGTGAACATGGATCAGGAAGTTGCGCATTGCGCACGTCGCAAATTACAGCAAAAGCCTTGTGCACGTATGTACTGTGTTACATCGAAGGCCACACAGCCTTGGGGCCATGTAAAGGCTGGACTGCTCCGACGGGATGGAGCTCATCGTTTCCAAGCATCAAATGACCGCCCTGTGACGCGGTGGACGCGCTGCTCCTCGGTGCCCAGAGCATCTCCTCCAACTTCTAGGCTCCAAAATCTGAGTATCCAAATCTGATGTGATCCTGAATCTGTATCTTCATGCATCGTCAAACAGTCGCGCCAACCACGCGAGACGCCGAGATGACCATGGCGCTGGCCGAGCGCCTCACGCCGTGGTTCCAGCTCATCCCGCAGTGTTCGGCGCAGTGGGCGCGCCGCGCGTCCCACGGCGGCCGACCAGGCGTGGTGATCGAGCTCCATGTGGATATGACCGATATGGAGGAGGAGGCGGTTGCCGCCGACGACGGCGGCGGGCCGGGCTTCCTGACGCGGCTGCGCGAGGCGCTGGATCTCGTGGTGCTCGCGTTGATCGTCGAGCCGACGGCGCTGCTGACGCTGCCGCGAAAGAGGGCGAGTGGCGACGGCCCGACGCCGCCCGATGTCGACGATGCGATCCAGTCCGTGGTCGCCCATGCCGCGAGAACCAAGGTGCGGCTGCGAGTCCGGTTCAAGATCGAGCAGACGCACGGCTGCGAGCAGCGCTTTGCGACTCATTTCGTGGGCGAGGAAGGCGCGCGGCTGAGACCGAACGAACCTTTTCGCTGCCTGCGGCGGACGCTCTTGAACCATGTGGAAGAGAATGCTGAGATGCTTGAGCGGGTGCGAGCGCTCGAGGTGCCGATCACGATGGAGATTGCGTCCAGTGCCGTCAGCCACACGGACCCTCTGGCTGCGGAGGATTTTCTCGTTTATTTGGCGTTGTTGAGCGGGACGCTTGTGGAAAACCGAGAGCGCGTCGAGGCTTCCCAATGGCGGGTTGACGCAGGTCACGTTCCAGTGTTGGTCGAGTCGATCGAGTTGGGGCTCGAGAGGTTTTGCATCACGCACCGTGTCGCCAAGGCCGCCAAGGTTCTCATGAACTCGAGAATGGCTGTGCGCCTCAAGCGACTGAACCTCGATATACGATAGGTCTGCAGCGCCGCAGAAGACGTCCGCGACTTCGCTGCCGCGCTCACCGCTGGGGCTGAGGAATTGATGATTGAAACTGGGGTGGAGCTTGAAGAATATACCGCCGTCAATATCGATCAGCGTGGCCAAGACCGGCGAGAGGCAATCCACGCTGTGTGTGACGCAATCGCCCTCATCGAGCCCATCCACGAAATCAACATGGGAGGGCTCTTGAAGCTGTTCATTGCCCCTGAAAATCGAGCCGAGGTGTGGCGGTTCCTATTCAGGCACACACTTACGCGCGACGTCCTCCCAAAGGCGATTACATTCCAAGACGATGTCACGTTTGAGCCAGAGAATCGAGCCATCATCCATGAAGAATCAGCGCGCTGGCGACGGATGAATCCGACCAGGAAGCTCTTATTTCCCAGCATGCGCGTACGCCTTTACCAGACCGATATCGACGAAATCGAAGAATTCGTGGCTGCATTTGATGACGTCAAGTCGTTCGATCTCGTCCATGACAGCGCTTCCGTACCCTCGCGCATTCTTTACAGGGTGCTCGCGTATCTGAGTCTGCAGAGCCTACGCATATCCAGGTTAGAGCTGTCGAGCATGGACATTTTTGACCCGAGTGTCGAAGACCAGAACGTCAGGATGAAGCTGGTCCTCCAAGATCTCGTGCTTGATCACGTGATTCTCCACGACTTGGGCAGCATGCCTCGATTCGTGCATAAGCTCCGGTGCGACGTCAACGAACCAACTGCGCTTGCCAGGACATTGAAAACCCTGCTCGTGGTCCAGTCCACCCCGGGCGTACAAATGCACACATGGGACGTCCCTGCACTGAGCGCGCTTGATCGGGTGCTGATGACGAACCGCACTCTTCGTGAGGTCCGAGTCGTGGTGAACGAAAACGAAGCGACCTTCTCGCAGCACGTGATGCGTGTTTTGGCGCACAATCAAGATCACCTCCCCGTTGACCGCTGTTCACGGTCGTGCGATGTCTCAAGAGCGCGAAACCTCGCGTTTCTAAGTGCGATTCGTAGTAGTGTTGCGGTTGTTGGAAGTGCGCGAGGCCTCCTGGACGCCGTCAGTGTGCGCCACATCCTTGACTTTGCCTCGCCACATCAAATGAGGACGGTCCACGTGCATTCATTTGGACCGTAAGGGGAGACCGTTGTCTCAACGCAAAAACGACGTTCTGTCGATGGATTGCAGCCAAAATATACGATGCTGGGAGTCAAATCTGCTTTCTCAGGATCTCACTTAGTGTGTACATCCTTTTTGTATTCGCCTAACGAAATATCAACGACCAAAGCCAGAGTGCGTAATAGTGAGCGAGCGGTGAACGGGAAAACGAATCTGGAACCGGAAACTTTGAGCTACGTCGACAGGATTTGTTGGAAACGAGCAGAGTTCGCTTTTGAATACTGCCTCCTTGATTTTCTTCGGTGTCAGCATCGACGGCAAATCACCAGCGTCGGAGCGGGAGCCACGTATCCACTTCTACTTTCCGGAGCTGATAAGGTTCAGCAAACTGGATTATGCGGCTGATTGTGTGTGCGTCCATGGCGCTGCGCGCACTCCCGCTCGCACCACCATTATTACCAAGTGCGCTCAAGAACGCGAGATTTCGCGCGTGCGTCACATCTGAACTGCGAGCGTTGGTTGCGACTGGGAGGTAGCTACGGTTGTGTGCGAGCAGGTGAGATTTGCATTCCCGCGCAAACTCGTCGGCGTCGTCTACCACCACGCGGATATCACTCAGTGACCGGTTTGCCTTCAGGGTTCCATCGAGTGTCTCAAGAGCTAGACGATCCCATTTGTAGGTTTGATCTCTCTGACTTGTAGACTGGAGAACGCGAAAGCGTTTTAACGACTTGGCACCTTCTGTCGCACTACCGACGTCCAAACGAAGCCTTTCCAAGTATCTGGGCATGCTGGTCAAGTCTTGTAAGATCAAATCGACGAGCACTAGTTCTTCGAGGGCTGGCTTGACTTCGATGTTCGGGTCTTGAACGCTGGTATCAAAAATGTCCATGCTCGGCACTTTCATGTGCCATAACTTCAGGCGTTTCAGACTTGGGTAGGAAAGAAGCCGATACAAAATTTTGGGTGGTAAACCGTGAAAACCGTCAGGGTTCATGACCTCCACCTCTTCGGAGTCATCAATCGCTCCAAGAAAGGCTTCGATATCCTCCACGTACAATGCATGTACACACAGCCGCAATTTCCGAATGAAGAGCTTTCGAAGGGGGTACGCCTCTCGCCAGATTGCAACTTCCGTCTTGATACAATCAGCGTCGGTAACTTGAAGGACGGCTTGCCCATCGATCGCGAGCACATCAGGAGGCACGTCGCGCGCCAGTAAGTGTCTGAACAAGAGCTGCCATATCGTCCGTCGATTCTGTTCTGCAAGGAATAGACCAAGTATACCGAGATTGATCTCATGGATGTTCTTGATCTTGGTCACTGCGTCACAAACAACGCGGACGAGCTCACGTCGGTCTTGCTCCTGCGGATCGGCATTTGAACCAGTCCGTCCCTCTTCAAGCCTCCCGGTGTCGACTCTCAAGGCCGCAGATTCTCCTTTCGTGAGCGTAGATACGAAGTCTTCCACATCCTCAACTGAACCAGATATGAATCGTGCGTCAAGATTCAGTCGCTTGACGTGCACGGGCATGCCTGCACAGATGAATGCCTTGGCAGCTCTGACAATGCGGTGAGTGATACTGAACGTTGGTAGGGTGAGCTCAATGACGTCGGCGACCAATGGCACGTGGTCCGTGCTCCATCGCCACATGGAATCGTTCAGCTGCGAACGGTGCTCGGCGAGGATCTTGCACAACGCCGTGAAATCGGTGAAGAAATCTTCAGCCTCCAACGGGTCCATGTTCTTGACCTTGTGTGCGTCAATGTCCAGCATTTTGTGGACGGATCGCGTTTTCACTTGTTCGAGAAGGCTTTCATCACGTATGATGTGCGCCAAGAGATCGTACCGGATATCGCGGAACCTTCTCTCCACCGACAGCGTCGTGGATTTCCTGCCGAAGAATTTGGTCCCAAGCATTGCCCCTAGCGGCTGCGTCGTGATGCTGTTGAATCCAAGTCGCACCCTCATCTCCGTATGAACGCGCTTCGCGACGGCCGCCTCGATCGCGTCATCTTCACTGGGTATCATGGGTTTCTTCATCGCAGCACCGTCTCTGGACGTCATGGAGTCACTACTCGCATCGTCTTCGTCAACTGCTTCTCGTTCTTCCACTCGGTTTGGAAAGTTTTTGAGCACTTCCTCGAGCGCCGCGGGCTCGGCGATGAGCGTGAGCAGCACGAGATCGATCGCCTCGCGCAACGGAGTAAGCGCGCCGACCCCGATCACGGGAAATCCGTCTTCGTCGAGAACTCGGTTGGTAATGTCGATGTGGAGCTCGACGAGCACGCCCAGTCGGTTGCCGTGCGAGGGGTGACGCGCCCAACGCGGAGCAGCCGGAGATCCACGCGAGCCACGGCGCGAGGCGCGGCGCCAGCGTCACGGGCTCTTCGGCGGCGCGCTCTTCAGCGTAGTTGTCGTCCACGAGCTCTCGCAGAGACCTAAGCGGTGGAGGCGGCGATGGCAGTGAGAGCAGCGGCGGCGACAGCGGCGGCGACTCCATTGTGAGCGCTGGCGAACTGGAAATGCGGCACGTTGGTGATCAGTCTGCTTCCCCGAACACCGATGGTTGGATGAAAATGGTCGTATTTACACGTTTTGACCAATCGGAAGACCGTTAGAGCTGGTTTCCCTTTTCGCTGGCAAAAAAATTAGGGCGGCGAACTTGCACACGGCAACTTCAACGCACCAAAGGGAAATCTCCACCGCGCCGACGACGATCGCAGCGCAGGACCAACGCCTACGCGCCTTCACGACGGCGAAGGGAGGTGGTAGTGGCTTCATGCGTACGTTGGGCGCGCGATGGGCGTTTCTGCGTCCGTGGTGGCGCATTCTGGAGGCCGCGCGGCTCGAAATCGTGCCGCAGCGGCGCCTCGCGAGCCAGCAGCACGCGTGCAAGACGCTCCGACTTCGCGCGCCGGCCAAGAAGTCACCAAAGGCGCTGTATACGTGGATGCAGGTGCGCGACGCGCTCGAGATCGTGATGCTCGCGACGGTGGTGGCGCCGGAGGTGACGCGTTTCATGGCGCAAAACTCCTGCGCTCTCGGGAAGCTCGGTTCGGAGACGATTACGTGGGACGATATGCATCCGGACGAGTGGATTCTGCGCGTTGTTGAGATCGATCTCGGAGGTATTAAGACGCCCAGTGATCAAGACCGCATGGAGATGTTCTCGCAGTGTGCGACGGCATGGGAGGAGATGTTGTTGACCGTGTTTGAGACGCCCGTTGCGCTCGAAGATTGATCCGTCGACTTTCGACTCGCGAGGCAGTCAGTCTTGGCGAGGGTTCCGTGGGAAGACACCCGTACGCGACGTGCATGTGAGCAACTGAGCGTGGCAGTCGGTTGCATCCTCCGAGACGACCAAGTTGAAGCTCCTCTGATCGCCAAGCTCTCTTCCTGGGGACGTGATAGTCAAGTCAGCAACATGGATCCCGCAAATCATGTGGAGTCGCAAGTGTTTCGAGTCGGCGCGGTCAGCTTTGCGCACGTGCGCTCGATCGAGAAGACTGTGCTTGACATGATTCGAGATTACGTCGAAGATGGGAGCTTGCAGGTTGGCGACATTTGCTTCTCTGGGATGGGAAACCGGTTCGTTGAGGAAGATGGCGACATGCTCAGCACTCTCGTTTCTACAGGACCACCTTCAAGTACCTTTCAGTCGCTGACGAACCTCTCGTCCAACTTCACCCTGATGACGGAATCGATCAACGCTATGACTGCGCTGATGCATAGTCAAGGTGTTGATGAAGCCTCCATGCGCAAGACCTGCTCTTGGGTATGGCTAGCGCACACGCTCTTCTCCGGTTTTTCAACACACCGCATTCGTCGCATCGAGTTGCGCGACGTCGTGCTCGGCAGCTATAGTCTTGACAAGCTACACCACTACACTCAGTTCAGGAATCCGGCAGCCATGATCCATCCAACATATCAGTGGGGTCAAATCTCCGAACGAGAGGAGCGCCAACGCGAGCCGAGTCAGTTCCAAGGTGAAGACGTCCCCGTGTATTTCAAGAAATTCGGGCTGCGGGGCTCAGGAATGCGACTACCCGGGAGGGTGTTGCTGGATGTGACGACCTCGTTTGACGCGTACATTCACGTGGCTGTCCCAGGATACGGCATTTGTCGCATCGATCGCGAAGAAGGCGTTGTCACGCAACCTCACCCTCAGGCTGACACGGTTCGACGCCTCGACGGACACGGGGTCCAGTCTCTTGTGCTTCGCGGACACACTGGGCGTGGAGATGGTCGACACCTGTGCGACTTTCTCCAGCTGATTGGTCGGCCACTTGAAGAGCTCAGTATCGAGATGGATATCGCAAACGGTTCTACGACATTGAAGAGCATCTTTGCAAACTGTCCAAGTTTGAAAATGCTTTCCATCTCCCGCATCAGCTTACCAAGCATCGAATGTTTGGACCAGGCCTTCCGCTCCCCATGCTTGAAGTCACTCAAGCTGGGATCGATTTCGTTTCGGGAAAACTCAAGGCTGTCCTCGAACACAGTAGATGCATCCGATGAAGCAAGCACGTACGGGGAGACGTTGGAGGAACTCACGCTCTCCTTCGCGGAGCCAAGCCTTATAACCGAAGATGATCTCGAATGGTTGATCGAGTTGCTATCGAGAAGCCGTTGGTTGCGTTACCTCCGCCTACGACTGCCGGACAGTCTCTACGAGAAAGTCGCACAATTCTGGGAGTTCAACGGTACTGCGATGCCTGCATCAAGCGACCAAGCGCCAGGTGACATCAGCCGCAGAGTTGCCTTTCTCAGCGTCGTCGACAAGGCAAACGATCCATTCGCTTCCAAGACCATGGTCGCCGCGGTGGCCATCGCGAAGATCGATACCCAACTCGTCGCCATCGTTTTCGGTTTTGCAGCCACATCAACCCTCCGGTCGATTCTACTCACCAAGACCAGCGACCCATGATCCACTGCTCGTCTCAGTTCAACTCCAGACGACTCCCCTTCATTCTCTTCCTCCCCGCGTGTACTCAGTACCCGCTACTACACGAGACCACTTTTTCATGTCCTGCCCCCTTCCGTCATGCGTTCCTACTATACCAGGTGTGGCCCACTGCTGGTAAACCCAGTATTCGGTGGATGGCATTCGTTCGCGCCGAAACTACCTTGATCCGAGAAAGGAGGGGGGCGAAAAGAGAGATATTCGATGCACTTCCATTCGCTCAAAAGATCTCTCCTCCAGGAATACTCCCAGCGAATCCGCGTGCATCCTTTTTAGAGATCCTGCATCCACTGGCTGAAATGAGACTGAAAATGGACCGCGCGAGTGATGGTCCTGCTCCCAAGGGCTGAACCCATCTCACCCCCCAACGGCAAGCGGAGCTCTGGCGGCGGACACGCGCCGCTGGGTCGTCCTTCTGCTGGCGTTCATTTCCAGATTCCCAACTCCTCCTCTCGGCTCCCACCCTCATCCGCTACCCTCCCTCACCGCGAGTTAAACCCATGCCGCGATCCCGGTCCCGGTCGCCGACGCGGCCGATGACACCGGCGCACACGGTCCACCACATCGGCAGCGCGAGCTCCGTCATGACGGCCGCGCGCGCCGAGGCGTTCGACTGGACGAGCGTCGTGCGCGCGCACCGGCTCACGCTCGAGCACGCGGCCGTGGACATCGCCACGGACCGCGTGCTGTACCACATGGAGCTCGAGCTCGCGACGCCGCTGCCGGGCGACGCGCTCGAGCACGGCCAGCTGCTGTGCCTCTCGTGGCCCTACGGCGGGCTCTGGAAGATCGAGCGCGTGCGCGAGCACGGCACCAAGGTCACATGTCTCTCGTGGCGCAAAACAAATCTCACGCACGACCAGGTCGCTCTCCATGCGCTCGAGGTCGACACGCTCGCGAAGAAAGTCGAGGACGACTCGTGCGCGTGCGTCGCCGAGTCCGAGGACGAAGCCACCGAGTCGGAAGCCGATAGCAGCGCGCTCGAGAGCAGCGGCGCGCTCCTTGAACCCGAGGCGGAAGAACGGCTCTCGTCAAACTCCGCGGACGCGCCAGAGCCGAGCCCCGTGCGCGAGCTGCCGACGCTGTTCGAGTGGAAGATGCTGAGCGGCGACTGGGGCGCCGACGCGCGTCACTGGTTCATCCACGATATCGATCCTCCGCAGGCCACAGACGGCATGCCGCCGCCTCGGCGCCAGCTCCAAGTACGGCTCTTTGTCGGGTTCGCGCCGCTGCAGGCGGAGATCGAAGTCAACTCGGTGACAGCGATCGACACGATCGCGCAGACGTACGCGGCCGACGTCACCTGGCAGGTCACGCTGCCGGCGATCACGACGTTTCGAGAGGACGCCGTGCTGCTCGAGTTCCTCGACATCATGGAGATCGACACCAAGCAGTTCGAGTTCAGCAACATTACCGACATGAAAGAAAACCGCGAGCTGTCTTCGAGCGTCACGCCCGCCGGGTACGTCCAGTTCAAGGAGCACGTGCCCGAAGGCATGAAGCCGTCCGGGCGGCTGAACGTTGAGGCGGTCTTCCACTTGCAGTTTAGTCGTCGCGTGACAGCGTCGTTCTCTGAGGAGATGGCGCTCCACAGCTTCCCGTTCGACCAGCAAAAGCTGATATTCGAGTTCACGACGGGGATCAGTGGCATGCCCGACGGCGCACTTCAGCTCATCCCAGCCCCCGTGGAGCCGGGTAGCTTCTCGATCGAGAATTTCCAGCTCGGCAACGTCTTCAACGTGCTCTACCATAACAAGATCTTTGTCAGTGAGATCAAGGAGTCCGGTCCGCGCAAGACCATTGCGTTCGAGATGGTGCTGGAGCGCAAGAGTGCGTACTACATCACGAACGTGGCGCTGATCGCGGCCATGATCACGTACCTGTGTTTCTTCGTATCGTGGTCGCCCGTGAAAGGCGAAGACGGCAAGTATGGTCCGATGGATACCGGCACACGGCTCCAGAATGTTACGGCGATGGTGCTCACGGCCGTGACTTTCAAGAACCAGGTTGCGTCGCTGATCCCGCAGATCTCGTACTTCACGATCCTCGACAGCTACGTGTTCGTGTGTTTTATGGTGACGTCGCTGGTGACGATCGAAAACGCGCTCTTCCCGCTGTTTGGTAAGTGGTTCGGTGAGGTGTCGGAAGAACCGCATCTGCTTTGGTACTCGATTCTTCTCTTCACGATCCTCAACGTCGTCTGGGGCGCCTACATTCGTCGATGGATCAAGCGCCGCCGTCGCGCTGCCAAGGCGCTCATGCAAGTCCACGAGTATGTCCGCGTCATCACCGAGGCGATCCCAGCACGCCACCGCGCTGAAGTGCTGCGCCGATTCCTCGACGAAGAAAAGTACGAAGAGTGGTGCCGCCCGCAGTACTTGGTCACGAGCAACGGTGACATTCACGTGCAGGCGCCGGATGATATCCCCGTCGATAGCGTGCTTCGAAGAACGCGACGCCGTGAGATCGCGAGGAAAGCGAAGCGGAGTAAGATGGTCGAGATCCAGAAAACCAAGGCCGAAAGTGCCCTCACGAAATTCCAGGCCATCTACGCCGACATGCGCCCACCGCTTGAACGCCACTCGACAGCACCCGTGCTGAGTTCGCCTGTCGCGCACCCGATTCCAGCGGCAAAGACGACGGCGACCGCGTACCAGGCCGGCACGCGGCGTCTGTCGCGAATGACGAGTGCCGTTCCGCTGTCGGAAGTTCTAGTCGCTCGCTCCATCAGCGAGCAGAACACGGGGCAAGACACGGTCGTGGACATCGAGTCGTTCCGGCGGTACCGCGATCGCATGAAGGCGCACGCGCTGTAATAGTCAATGTAAGTGGGAGGAATATATACGAGCGACACCCATTCGATCTTCCACTCATTCTCTGGTGAATTTTTTCCCCACTAGGTTCTGGGAAGCTGCCAAATGGTCGACTTTGTTTATGAGAGAATCCGAGAAAGGGAATACGACTCGCCAGCGACGTGGCGAGCGAGAATCTGTCGCGCGGGTGAATGGTGAGACGAGATTAAAAGTCTTGCGGCTCGTTCAAACGGTCGGATGGGATATGATGGGTGCAAAAGGAGTCGATGAACGAAATTTTAGTCCGACATGAGGCGCAGGGAGACATGATAAGGACCGAGGGATTTTTTTCGTGGTTCGTGGTAGAGCAAAAACTGGCAAGCAGGGGAGTCGTCTATCGGTCCTGCATCGACATCGAGTGTGAGTCCTCAAGGCCCAGAAGCAAAAGCGTCAGTCTTTCAAAACGGTTCGCTCCCGCATCAACACTTGTACACGAGATCGAATATGAGAAAGGGGCCAACCCGGTTGCTGATGGATGGACCAACCGTCAGTACTGGGTCCGAGTCGCCATTAGCGAAGTTTCCTCGCACCGCACACCCCAGAAAATACCAACCAAACCGGAGATGGACGCCTATGTCGTCCTCACGCCGTGGATTCACCGCCTCGCACCGGCGCTTATGTCGAGTCGAGTTGCTATCCAAGGCGATTCGTTTTTCCTCTACGACTGCGACACCATCACGTTGGTACCGGGTGCGAACGGGCTCGTCGTCATGCCGTTCTTTGATATTCCGGGCAAGACGTGGAACGGCGAAGACACGTCGGCGATTGTGAACGCGTTCCGGTGGTTCGCTGCGCCATGGAGATGATCGCGCTTGCGCTGCACCTCGAGCCTCGCGTTTGGACGCTGCTGCGTGGGCGCGATGGAGCCGAGCTGGTGAACAAGAACGAGGACGCTTGGTGAGACTACGGCGCAGCGGTTGCGATTGCGTTTCTCCAGAACGACTACCTCTCGGCGTCGGTGATCATTCAATTCTTTGAGACTCCACCAACTCCGGAACTCGCGCGTGAGTTGGAGGATACGAAGCAGCAACTGCTCGCACTTGATCGATTCGGGCGCCTGCGAGGTTACCAGATCCCTCTCACTATCACGCCCCGGCTCGTGCCTAACAAGTTGAGCACTGAACGCTACGCTGAGAAACTGGTCAAGATCTACAAGATTATGTACGGCCTCTCACTGGACGATGATGGGCGTGTGGTCAGCCACCCAACTCCGTTTCAACCAGTGCAAGGGTTTATTCAGGCTGGCACAGTGTCAGTGGACTGGATCAAGCAGCTCCAGCTCCAAGGGATACACATTCACCGCCTCGAAAACGACGGTGCCGACCGCGATTTTGTCGAGGCTTTTGACGTTCTGCAGGCTGCCCCTCACCCGCTCTCGATTGTGACGACAGTGAGCGGCGACCCGTCGATCGACAGCCTCTTCCGTGTTCTCCAGCGCGGCGAGCGGATCGACTCGCTCTCGATCAAGATCACGGACAAGTGCGACGGCGCGTTGTTTGGTCGCGTGCTCGCTGCGTCAATCTACACATGCCCGTCTCTACGTCGCTTGGAGATCGATTGCCCCAAGAAATCATGCCGAAGCATGTCAAGGCGCTCGAGGAGACCAAAGTGATGTCGGTGCGCGGTCTCCAACTTGAAGCAACGCTGCGAATACCTGTTGGCTCGGTGGGAGTTGGATCCGTGGTCCCCGTGTTTTTGTGCAACGAATCGCACTTGTCGTTTGTGGTGTTGCCTGGAAACCACATCAAGCAAGTCAACACGCGAAATGTGGAGATTGCCGAGTGCGAAGCTCCGTCGCTTGGCGCCTCAGCACTCGAAGTGGTTCGACTGCGGCTCTCCACGTACGACGCTTGTGCACGCCGTCTCATGGCGTTTGTGGTCGAGTGTCTGCCGCGACAACTCAAGTCGCTCACACTAGCGATCGACAAATTCCCCCCCACGTGACTATTACTACACGCACAGCCGGTTGGACGAGGAAGGCGACCCGTGCCTTGACGGCGATGCGGTCGCGTCGATCTTCGCAGCTGCACCAAACATTGAGCTTCTGGAGCTCGAGCTTCCGCCGTCGATGCCATTGAACGATCTGGTGGCTGCCTATGAAGATGGCCGCTGTCGTGCACGCGCGCTCTCGCTGCCGCATCAGAGCGTGGCAGATATTTTCATACTCTTCGCTCTCGCCAATCCCGAAAGCCGTGCGTTCCGCACGATCTTCGAGCTTGCGATCACGTGCCCGGAGATCCCGGACCCGGACATACACACGACGAATGCATGGCTGGACCTTCTCGAGAAGGTACTCCGTGTGAATTACCGCCTCGAGTACCTGAAGCTACGAATGGGCGACCCGACTGTTGCGCGTGCGCGCCTGGAGAAGACGCTTCGCGCTCGCCTTGTGAGCCCCGTGCGCATGGCGTTTGTGAGCGCGGTGCGGCGCACGAGTCGCGCGGGCGGCGCGTTGGGGCGTCTGGATGCGGCGCTGGTGGCCCGAGTGGTCGCGTTCGCCGAGGCGCCGCGCCGCTGCCGCGTGGAAGTGGTCTCAACTCGCTAGGGGAAGTACTTAGAGCAACTCCTCCGGACACGTAATTTACGCTCGTATAATACGGGTGTATTTTACCTGGGAAAGAATCGGTTTGGCGCTTCAAAAAGTCGACCGGCACTCTCCCCAGGCGCGACAAGCCTCCGCATCAGGAGGAGGAGCATCGTTCAGCTCCTCATGCACTTCTGGTTCCTCTTCTCCTGCTCCTCTCACACGCGCAACTTCGCCGCTGCGAGCGCAACTCGGCGGCGGGCAACTTCCCCCTGATGGTTCCTTCTCTCCTGCTCCTCTCAGGCGCGCAACTTCGCCGCTGCAAGCGCAACTCGGCGGCGGGCAACTTCTTCTTTGAGTGAGAGGATGGAGTGCCAACTCGTGTAGAGCTGTGCTCATTATCGATTTCTCTTCGGCGAGCAGACACAGCGCGATTTCTCGTCGGGTCTCAAAATGGGCGGCATCTCCAAGACAACGAGAGGCGGGCTAATCCTGCATGCTCAATGGCGGCGAGAGGGCTCTATCCCACCCGAACAAGAAGGTACGTCTCCCGTATCGGTCAGCACTACCCCCTATTGCTAGAAGTACTGATGTGGTGGCGTTTAGGTGGCCGTCCTCGCAGCAGCGAAGATGTCGGCGACGACGAAGAGGACGATGACGACGAGAACGACGAGGGTTTGGAGGGCGACGAGGGCGGCGACGACGACGAGAAGGACCCGAACGCGGAAACGGACGTGGACACGGACGTCGGTGTCGAGCAGGCTGACGTGAGCGAAGACAATGAGGGCAACATCGACTGCGACGGACGAGAAGAAAAAGATGAAGAAGGTGAGCTCACACTACTCCACATTGCGTACTCCCCTCTGTTCTTACACCCACGGTATACGGCAGGTACCTTGAGCAACCGCAAGAGCACCGGTAAAAAGAGGAAAGCCGCTGCAACCACTCTAGCCACACGGAAGAAGCAGGAGGTTGGCGTGACCTGGCCGCCCGTCAACCGCAATAGGCCTAAGACGCTGACGCTGGAGCAACTCGCGGCGAAGTACCCGCCGGGCATCGTTGCAGCGGCGCGGCGAGCGCAGCACGAAGACGTCCGCTTCCACTTCCCGCAGATGGAGCGTCAGCGATTTGAGACGTTCGCGGACTTCGAACAGTACGTGACGGAGTATTTTGCTCGGTTGTACGGGGGGTATCGCCGCAGAAGCTCCATAACCGCACGCGCTCATAACGAGTACGCTGTGTAGTATTGAATCGCTCAGGCCACACGGGCGTACTGACCTGTCACCCTTTACAGAACGGAGCGTGAGGCGAGAGAAACGGCTATAAAGGCTGGCAAGCCCGCGAAGGAGTTGAGCGAGCTGTTGCCGTGCGACGCGGACACCCACTACAGAATGGTGATGTGGTGTGTCCACGGTTGCACCCAAACAAAGCGTGGGAGGGGGGTGCGGTCTGCACTATACACGCGATACACTGGCTGTGCAGCTCGACTAACCGGCGTACTTGAGTCCGAGCTGGGGCCAAATGGAGAGCGAGTGTTCTTTGTGAGACTCGTGAACGAGGTATGATTGGTTAGCGCATTCAATCCGAACTATTTTTTGTGCTCACGTAGCTGTGTTCATTTCTGCTAGTATTCCATCCACAACCATCACGTTAGTGCAACCATCTTCAAGACGTACTGCACGACAGCGGATCTTGTGGGCGAGGGACGAGCTTTACGAAAAGGTGGCTTGGGCGGCGGGGGTGGGTGTCGACCCTAGAATCGTGCGAGACCTTGTCAGCCGAGTGACTGGGATGAACTACTCCCAGCAAAAATACGACAACCTGCTCCGGTACTGGCTCGGCGGAGAGCCTGTTCTCAAAAGTCTGCAGACCCTGATCGAGGCGTTTGCGGCGCTTCCAGGATACCGCTGCCTCGTCATCAAGGATGCCACTGGTATGCTCGTGGGCTTAGTGTTCCAGTCGGTTTACCAGCGAGTAGTCGTCCGAGCGTACGGCGACACGTTTACTATGGACTGGACGCACAATACGAACAACCGTGGGTTCCATCAAGGTATGTGCTGTGGTCGTAGAGGAATCGTGCGACAAAACTAACCCGATTTCTATTGCACTTGCCACAGGCGCAGTTGTCGCGACCACAGCGAACGGCACGAGCGTGCCGGTGTTGGACTTCCTTTGCCTGTCGCAATCAAACAAGATGTTGGAAGCCGTGTTCACCTTTTTTATCGAGCACAATCCAAGTGTGACAGAGGCGTTGAAGTCCATGGTGATCGACAAAGACTTCGGCGAGTGGCGAACGTGCGAGAAAATGTTCCCCCACACAGTCGTCGTTCTGTGCATTTTCCACATGCTCCAGTGGTTCAAGTTGGTAGTCACACAGGTCAAGTACTCGCTGGATGTCTCGCTCCGCGACGACGTGCTCGCGTGCCTGCGGGGTATGGTGTACGCTGTGAGCGCGGACGCGCTGGCCGCGTAGAAGAACACGCTGCGCCAGCTTTTGTCTCCCGAGACAAACACCGCCAGGCCTTCCTCGCCTACATGGAGACGAACTGGTACGCGCATAGCGGCATGTGGAGCCACGCGGAACGTGGTTGCACCTTCACTGCGGGCAACAAGACGTCGAATCGCGTCGAGTCATTGTGGTGTTCGTACAAAGCTACACTCGGAGACCGAAGAAGGTTGGATTTGTGCGTGGAAGTTATCTTCCAGCACGCTACCATGATCTTACGTCGGGAGGAAGAAAGTCTGACCAAGTTCGTCGGCAAGACCGCGCTCCACCAAGGTGCAGACGAGAGGCTGCGGCCGGTGCTGTTGGAGGTGAGCGCGTTCACGGCCAAAAAGGTACAAGCGCAGTGGACGAAGTATCTCGCTCGGCACAGCAGGTACCGCGTGCTCGAGCGAACAGAGAACGCGCGCGGGGTATTCACGCTTCGCTACCGCGGGACGCCAGACGTCGACTTCGAAGTGGACACGTCCACGTGGACGTGCTCGTGTCGGTCACACCGAAGCATTGACCAACCATGTCGGCAT
>JAADWV010000658.1:0-18004 GCA_023336295.1 Pythium folliculosum | reverse complement strand
TACAGCGAACCTCGCTGCAAGTCTAAACTGCTGGACGACGTGGCGCTGGAAGAAGATTCGTGGTTCCGTGTCGTTGAATCACACGCTGTTGGCGGCCCGAAGCTCTCGCATCCGCTCACGCTCGTGCAGCACGTTCGCCGCTTGCACATCCGCATTGGTCCGAGCCATTTCGAAAACGACAGCGAAAATGGCGAGTCGTCTCCGGTGCGACGGCGCGCGGGGGCGTTGACCGAGTTCCTCATGCTGCAGATCGAGGACGAGATCAAGCAGGGCGAGCAGCACATTGAGGACACGCTGCTCGACAGCTTCGGTGCCATGTCCCTCACACCAACACCAAGCAGGAGTGATGAACGTAATTTCATTGTTTAACGCGTGAAATACATTAGTTTAAATGTCATGGTCGCTTCGAAAGACTGTATGGTGAGTTCCACCGAGTGCGTGATCGCTGGCTTTCTACACAAGTCGATACTTTAGCTGTCTGTCGCGTGGTTGGTGCCGAGCATGAGCAAGCTCTCGATGCTTTGCTGGCCACAGCGCAACTCTCCCTCGACCAGCTTGACGTGGAGGTCCATCAGGCTACGGCTGTCCTCACCGGCGCCGCCTGTGTTGATCGACCGGATGCGCGACCGACGAACGTGCTGGAGCACCGTTAGCGCCGGCGCGGAGTCGGAGATGGTTACTGCGCCCGAAAGCTCGCACGCGTCCACGATTCGAACCCAGCAGTCCTCTGTCACCACAAAGCTCCGGGCGATTTCGCCACCAACGCCATCCGAGGAGGCCGAGACGTGAGACGCGACCAAGAAGTGGCCCTGGTCGTTCCGGAACCGACGTGAGACCGTGGTACCTTTGATCGCGCCGCGCTTGCCATCATTATCGGTTGCCGTGGCGTAGTTTGCGACGAGCGTATCTTCCGAGACCTCGCAGTTCTACGAACGACAAGACACGACTGAGTTTCACACCAGGCCAATCGTAGCCAGGCATAACCGTCTTACCTGTGTGTACGTGAAGTCATTGTCAGCATGTTCGGTTTGCAGCACACTCCAGATCGCGTTCTCCACTTGATCCACAGGGAATGGGAACGACTGGTTCGCGTAGATATCCAGCACGGTCTCGCCGTCGTCGTCACTCACGAGCTTGGACTCGAAGAACCGCACTTTTGTCGAGTGCACCTGCGCGTGCCACGAGAACGCCACGAACCACTGCGCACACAAGATCGGCAGCCGCTCGAGCTGCTCCTGGGCCGAGCTGCAGTCGCCCGAGAGCGACCACGATAGCGGCAGCGCGAATGCGTCCTACCCACGATCGGTCACGTAAGCCACTTGCTCCCAAAGCAATAAAAACCTAGAGAGGAGTTCGCACCTGTTCGATTTGTTGTGCGCGCTGAACAAGCCCGAGTAGCTCATCGGCAACCTGCCGCTGAGTCGCGAGCCGCGCCTTGAGCCGTGCGGTCTGCGCCTCGGCCTTCTTGCGCGCCTGGAACTGTCCCTTCGCCAGCAGCTCCCATACAGGTGCGATGGTCTTGAACTCGCCCGTGTCGCCCGCGAGATGGGGCCGCAGCAGCTCGTCGCGGCGCCGCTGGAGCCGGTTTAGCTCGCTTTGCAGCTCGAATACATGGCGCCGCAGGTGCTCGATCTCCTGCTTGCGGTGCTCGCGCGACACGTTGATCGTCCGCTTCTTCGTGGTACCTGACGAGGACGGCGGCGGCGACTGCGCGGTGACGTGCGCGGCGCTCTCGGCGTCGCGCGTCCGCGTGGGGTTGCTGAGACTGCGCCGCATTGGAGACTTGAACTGTAGAGCCTAATAGCGGAGACCGTCACGCCGGACTCGGTCGTGGGCGCGCTGTTGCGGTGGAGTCGAAGTCCCTTCGTTCAGGGCGCGAGCACTTCGTGCCCGGCGGTGCACTGGGGTGAAGCGACTCGGCGGGCTGTCAGTCGAGAGCTCCTCGGCTGTCGACACAACGAAAAATCCGTCTGTTGCTCTCAGACAGACAGGAAGACAGAGAGTGCGGGAGAGAGCGGCTTGGACGCTCGAGCTCCACACCAGCCCGTGATTGGGTGAACCCAGTCCAAGCGGACAGTTGCCACGGTGGGTAGACCGGACGCCACAGACAATTCCCAGGCGCTAAAGAAGGCAATAAATTGTGCTCCGAACCCGCGCTCATCAATGCTCATTCCGCCGTCACTAGCGCACTGCACCATGCAGTGTCCTGGGAACTGAATGCCACACGTCGGCCATATTCGCCTGTATCTCTCTCTATGACATGGGCAGAGCACTATCCGGAGTCACAGCTCGCTGTCGCTGAACGACGAACCCTAGCAGCTTGTTGATGCCCATTGTGTTTACTGTACGGTACTTCGTAATCCAGCTCATCAAGCAGGCCCAAGTACAGTGTCGGGCCCTGCTTGCTGAGCTGGATTGCGAAGCACAGTAAACACCCTACGGCGACCTCGTGACGGGCAAACGATCTCCTCGTGACGTTCGTTCACATCGACTGGTGTAGCAGCAGCTCTTACTCTGATTTCTATTGGAATCTTGGAAGCGACCGTGGGTTCTCCGCTGGTTTGGGTGAAGCGCACCCCACAACGGTTTGGGGCAGCATGACCGATGTCTAATGTCGAGGAGAAGGCGCTCTGATTGAAGCGAGTAATGTTGGTAGTGCCGTTCTACGTATAATGCTTCCTGTGGCGGACCGTAACCAACTTGACAGCCTTCAGTACGATGTCTCTTGCTTGCTGAAGACGTGTCGTTTTGACGACACGATGACAAGGTCTAAACCGTGTGAGTGTCGCGTATCCTGGAAACAGCAATACGATCTTTGCTTTGCGATCTGGGGAGCTGCGATCATCTGATCCCACTCGAAGAGGCGAGCATGAGCGACCGATCGAGCACTTCCTGGCCCCACCGCAGCTCGTTCACCGCGAGCCGCGTCATAAACTTCTCGACAGCCGTGACCTGCGCTCGGTCCGGCTTCACAAGTCCACAAAACTGGATCCTCGATCGTCGAACGTGCTGGATCACTGTGAGCCCCGTGGATGCGGTAGCCGAGTTCATCGAAGCCTGTGAGTCCTCGACATGGAGGACGCGGAGCCACGAGTCTTCGAACAAAATTGCCTCAATCTTCGTGAGCTGCTGGTCGCTTGACCCCTGGCGCGTGGACGTCAAATCTGGACGGCCGCATAGGGTCGTCGCGATAACTAGCTCGCCGTCGACATTGCGGAACCGCTGCTTCATGAACCGACTGTCCAGCACGCCGATGATGCCGTCGTCGCTCGCGCTGGCGCGCAAACAGCCCACAAGCGTATCCACGGCCTCGCGCGACTCGGTTGCGAGCGAAAAGTCGTCCTCGGTGCACCGCAACTTAAGGAAGTAACCCCACAATACGTCCTCCACGGCTTGTCGAGCGAACGTCATGGGCGTGCTGGCGCCGACGTCCATGATGAGCTCGTCCACGTCGTTGAACGTCGTGACCACGTCATGGAAGAGCAGCTCGCGCGACCGCCCCGGCTGATCGTGGAACTTGGCGCACTTGGTGAACGGCACGTGCCACTCGGCTGAGATCTTCATGAGCCGGAGCTGTAGCCGTTGATCGTTCACGGGGTCTTCCATCGCGAACGGTGGTGCGTGGATGGGGAAAAGCGCCATATCCTGTGCCTCCTATAGTTTGTAGACGCGTCACAGATGTGAGTGAGGCGAACACACATAGATATGGCATGCGGGACCATTATAGAACGTACCTGGCGTGCGCGTTCTGCGCGCTGAATGACGCGCATAAGGTCCTGCGCCACGCCCATCTGTGTCGCCATCATCTCGCGGAGCCGCATGTTCACCATCTCGGCCTTCTTGCGCGCGCGGAACTGGCGCCTTGCGGCGTTTTCCCACGCGGCCACGCTGCTGTCGACTACCGTGAGCGCCGAGGACGAGGAGCGCGGCGAGTGCTGACGGTCCGCGCGCGGCCGCTTTAGGTCCTTCGCCTTGAGGCGCGTAATCTCGCCCTCGAGCTCCACGACGCATTCCTGGAGGTCGCGGATCTCCTGCTTCTGGCGCTCGCGGCTGAGGTTGATCTTGACGGGCCGCTGGGAGACGCCCGCGCTCTTTGCGGCGGGATGGGCATCGCGACTGTCTCCCTCGCTCGGCACGCGACGCGCGTCCCCAGGGGCCGCGAGCGGGCTCAGATCGGCACCGCTCGCACTCGCGCCGTCCTCCCAGTCCGCGAGCAGCGACAGCGCCTCGCCCAGCAGCTCCTGCTCCTCGTCGGCCCACGGCAGCAGCTCCATGCTCATCGTCTGCGTTTCCCACGCTCGAGCGATTGATTGTTGATGGCGAAACGATGAGACCACCAACCCGACAGGTACAGTAAGTAGGGAGGTATTCGATCTCACAGGGAAATCACCGATTTCTTCCTCTCAACCTGAGACCAACCCTGTCAAAGTTGCTATTTCATGTCGTCTAGGTCCAGTGTGGCGCGCTGGAAATTTTCCATTCAGTGCGGAGGGTTGGTTCTCCGAGAAGCTCACGTGGATGACGAGGGACCGAACCGGATAACCGCCCGCATTCATGGATCGTGATCCACGACGTCTCTACTCAAGCGAGCCTGGACGTTTTGGTCGTGGAATTCCGGCCCAACCACAAGGTCGTCATCATTTTGATCGTGGCGGCGCCTTCCGTCCACAAGCGTTCCCCAGCTGCTCCACGCTCGCCTTGACGACTGCAACTCCTGGAAGCTCGTATTATAATACCAGCGAGCCTCACACGGTCTCATCATTGCCATGGATTTCTTCGACCATGCTGTTTACCATCCCCGAACCGCGTGGATTCCTCAGGTGCCGTCTATGGACGTGTCGCACGCAAATGAGCTCGTCATCGAGCAGAGCACTGTGTCGTCCACATGGCAGCACGCAACACAAGTGAGCATAGGGGGGTTTATATGTGTCCTATAGATATCTAGTATGCGGTAATGCATCATCACGCGGTGAGCGGCATGCGATTGCAGGGCCCGAGCATGAGCCGCCGCTCGACGACCTCCGAGCCCCAGCGCATCTCGTTCTCGGCGAGCCGCGCGAGGAACTTCTTGACCGCCTCGATCTTGGGCCGGTCCGGCGGGTCCGAACCCCCAAACTGGATCCGCGCGCGGCGCACATTCTGGATACATGTCAGCGACGATCCGCTGGCGTCGGCGTCGAGCACCCGTAGCCACGAGTCCTCGGACACGACCGCGTCCACTTGAGCTAGTTCTTTGTCTTCCGCCGAGGGCCCTCGCGTGCGCCGCAGCCCGGGCCGCCCGCACGTCGTAGACGCGATGATGAGCTCGCCGCGCTCGTTGCGGAACTGCTGCTTCATAAACCGCGCGTCCAGCACGCCCAGTACGCCATCCTTGGCCACGGTCGCGCGCAGGCTCCCGAGGAGCGTGTCGCTGTCTTCCGTGGCGCTCATCGCGAGCGAAAACTCGTCCTCGGTACAGCTGAGCGTGCGGAAATACTTCCACAGCTCGTCCTCCATGCGGTGCCGCTGCTGTGGGTAGACCATGCTGGCGCGGATCTCGAGCAGCGACTCGGCGCCGTCGTCGCGCAGCACCGTGGTCTCGAAGAAAAACTGTTCCCCGCGGTCGTGGAACTTGCTGCACTGCGCGAATGGCACGTGCCACTGCGCCGAGATCTTCATGAGCTGGTGCTGCAGCTCCTGATTACTTGCGCCAGCGCTGAGCGTAAAGGCCGGCTCGCGCACAGGAAACAGAGCGGTCCCGTGCGCTTGCTACACATCCACCAGAGGAAACATTTTATGTGAGACCGTGATCGGCATTCCGTAGAAGTTTGATAAGCATACCTGTCGCGCTGCTTCGGCGCGCTGAATCACGTGCACCAGGTCTTGGGCCACGCCCGCGTGGGTTCGCACCATCTCGCGGAGCCGCGCGTTCACCATCTCGGCCTTCTTACGCGCGCGGAACTGGCGCCGTGTGGCCTTTTCCCACGCCAGGATCGCCGCGGCGCTGCCAGGGCGCGGTGCGTCCGCGATGAGCGCTAGCGAGGAGGAGGAAGTCGAAGCCGCTTGAGCTGTGGTCGGCCGCGGCCGCTTCTCGCGCTTCGTGTGGAGCCGCAGGAGTTCTTCTTCGAGCTCAATCACTTGCTGCTGGAGCTGCCGCGTCTCCTGCTTCTGGCGCTCGCGGCTGCGATTGATTTTCACGGGTCTTGGGCCGTGCACCGCCACACGCGGAGGCAGCGGCGACGCACGCGACGATGACGAGGAGACCGTCGCGGTTGTCGTGCGGTCGCTGCTCGCGCTCGTCGTGCTGCTGCTGCCGTCGTCGTCGACCTCTTCTTTCCAGTTCGCAAAGACCGACAGCGCCTCTCCCAGCAGCTCCGAGTCGTGGTCCCACCACGCCGCCGCCATCATCGTTGTGGACGCCGATGGGGAAGAAGGCGCGTGCAGAAGTTGTCGAGGGCCTTCCTACCTGATGACAATTTCTTCTGCAAGTGAGACTTTCGGGTGCAAAGGCCATGGAACGCTACGTATCGGCTTGGAAAGGGGTTGCCCTCGCATAGGTTTACGACGGTCGCGCCGTCCTCGCTCGGAGTCCAGCGTGGCATACCGTGTGCAGCTGCGATTCATGGCTGCCCCGGGCCTTTTCTTTTGTGAGCTGGAGCCGAGGGGATCACTTACGAGGGGCACTGTACTTTCTCATCAACTATCACTCCGGGAGCTCTTCGGAATGACGGTGGAGGAGACCTCGAAATACTCGACAAGCGTGTCTTCGACCCTACGATTCTCACCACCACGAAGATGGCACATGCGCTGGCGTCGGCGCTGTTGCTACTGGCGCTGGCTGTGGAGCTGCTTCGAGATGCAGCAGCTCTCCGTGTGGCGCCACAGGGCGTCACGCCTCTGTCTCACCAAGAACTTTCGGAGACCGAGCGCCTTCAACAGGTGTGGACCATCGCGGCAGACGGCGACTCATCATTGCAGTCGATCGTCGCGGGTGTGGCCTGCCAAGTGTATGTCTCCTTCGCGCCAGCAACAAGCCGAGATGCGGTCGCGACGGTTCGTGTGGTTGGCGACAATGCGCAGATTATGGAGAAGACAGTCACGGCATCATCATCGTCTGACGGTGAGCTGCGGCTCCACGCGCCCACGGTCGTCGACCCTGTCATAGTGGAGGGCCACGTTCGCGTGGAAATCGTCGTCCACGCTCCCGAAGTGATCCACAGTATCCAGGCCTCGGGGTCCGGCGACGTTGTCGTGGACAACCGCGTGCTGTTCGCCTCGAAGCCAGAGCTCAACCTCACCGCCCACGCGAGCTCCTCGGGGGACCTGTACCTGCCGCCGCAGCTCCACGTCAACGCGAACGCGCTGCAGCTCACTTCGTCGGGATCCGGTTCTATTCACGCGGTAGCTTCTGCCGTTTTCGTGAATGATGTCGAGATCCACGTCACGGGCTCCGGCGACGTCCTATTCGGGGCGAATTCGTTGCAGACGTCGCGCTCGATCTCGGTCGCGAGTGGCGGCGCAGGCGCCACAGATCTCTTCTTCACAAGGCTCAGCGCCTCGCAATTGTTTGTGAAGACCTCGGGCTCGGGGGATGTGAAGATCGCGCGAGACGCCGCCACTGGCGGCGCCCAACAGGATCTGGCTGAGTGCGCGTTGAAGACGTCCGGATCCGCCAACATCCGCGCGGACAGCATGGTGTGCACAAGCGCTCACGTCGTCACGTCCGGCAGCGGGGATATTTCGTTGACAGCCGGGCAATCGCTCGCATGCAAGGCCTCTGGCTCTGGGAAGATCTCGACGCACACGGTTCCGCCGACGACGCCAAGTGCAAGTGGCTGCAAGGTCCACACTCTTCCCGGCTCGGCCATGCCGGAGACGCAGCCCACGTGGATGTACGCGTACTCTCTTCCTCAAAGGTCTTCTCAAGCAATCCAAATTTTCGGCGCTGGAAGTCCTGGACGTGAAGACAGCGACAAAGACCGTAGCGACCAAGGAGAATACGACGAAGGAACTGATTCGGCCACTGAAGAAAACCCATCTTCAACGCAGTACTGGTGTCTCTGGAAACCCGTGCTCGTCGTTGTGCTCACGATAGTGGTCTTGGCGCTTTGGCAACGACGCAACTCGAACCGCAGTCGTCGCCACAAGACGAACGAGAAAACGCCGCTGCTGAGGGAGAATGACCGTGTCTATATCTGAGGGCGATCATTGTCACACATTGATCCGCTGCGCTCGCAATGTGGAGAGCCGTATATGTTCGCATTTTTGTGTCGATCACTCGTGTCTACGTGGACTGAAATCAGTGAATCTAGAGCCGATGTGTCTCTGTATTTTCCGTTCATAACTTAAAACCGCGCGACGGCCTCGGCGCTGTCGCCGCGACCGCGGCCGCGCCATTGCTCCAGCGCGCTGTACAGCAGTCCGACCGCGACGAAGCCCACGACCGTGAGCAGCTGTGAGACCGAGGCCGTGACGCTCACGCCGATGATCGTGGCGCAGATCACGAGCGGCAGCACGGCGATCGCGAGCAGCACGCCGGGCCCGCCGGGCACGGTCGAAGGCCGCGGAAAGTGCGGGAACTTGCGGCGCAGCTGCACGCCCGTGGCGAAGATCACGGCCGCGACGAGACACGCAAACGCGTTGGTCACGGGGATCAAAAAGTCCGTGTCCAGCGCGAGCAGCACGAGCGTGAGCACGAGCGTGAGCGCGATCGAGTGGTGCGGCGACGCGAAGCGCGCGTTGCGACGGCCCAGCGACGCGTGGATCATGCCGCTGCGCGCCATGCCGGCGATCTCCGTGGCCTCGCAAAACGTCGAGCTCACGAACATGCCGATGGTCGTCACAAAGTTGACGAGGATCATGAGCCCGCGCAGGAAGTCGCCGCCGATGAGCACCGCGACCTCGCCGTACGCGCCGTCGTCGAAGCGCGTCCAGTCCACAAACTTGTTGGCGATCGTCGCCGGCAGCGGCAGCAAGTACACGAGCACGGTGAGCGCAATGGTCGTGGAGATCGCGCGCGGGTACACGCGCGCCGGGATCAGCACCTGGCCGCCGAAGACCGAGGCCATCTGGATGCCGTCAAAGTTCCAGAAGAGCGTGTTGAGCAAATCGAACCAGTCGATCTCGACGTCCCCGGTCGCCGCGACCGCGCCGTCGGTGGCGTTGTAGCTCATCTCGGCGCGCCGCACCATGCCCACTGCGCCGTAGGAGCCGGATTCGGCGTACGCCCACACGACGTAGACGAGCACGCTTGTTAGCACGGCCGCGAGGAACGCGATGGTCGCGCGCGACACGAACGTGGTGCCGAGCAGCGCAGGCACGGAGAGCAGCACCGCGAGCGCGGCCTTGACGACGTATCTGGTGACCGGCGACGCGAGCTCGAGCGACGCGTGCGCGCTCAGCAAGTCAAGCAGGATCGCCGGGTAGATGGCTGTGGACATGATGTTGCCGACCCAGGACCAGTAGCCGACCTGGACGCCCCAGAAGTGGCCGAACGCGTTCCGCACGGCGATCGGGAAGCCGCCGTCCTCGGGGAACGCCGTGCAGAGCTCGGCCACGACCGCGCCGTACGGGAATGTGAACACGAGTGGGTACACGAGGATCGAGACGAGCGCCACGAGCGGCCCGCCAATGGCCACGAGCGACTCGGAACCCAGCGGCCCGCCGCAGCCGAAGAAGAACGTGATCGCGACGACCGAGAGCGTGCCCAGCACGCGGCCGGCGTTCGGGTCGTCCAGCGCGCCGTGGTGGCGACGTTGGTGTCCGTGTGTGAGCGTCTTGCGGCGCGGCGGCGCCTGGAGAAGGTCGACGTGGTCGTACTGCCCGCGGTTCTCGTTGCGCTCGCCGGCGTCCGTGAGCACGAACGCGTAGCCAAGTGGGGACGCCTCGTCCGCGAGCTGTGTCGGCGGCGCGTGCGGTGCGTGCCCGGGCGGCGACGAGAGCCGCAGGCTCGCGTCCAACGAATGCCCCTGGGGCTGCGAGTACAGGTACATGGCGGCGGAGGTGACCAAAAGGGAGATTGCGGACTGAGCCACCTCGGTTCGAGAGTGCGGGCGAGGAGGTGGCCGGCGAGCCTTCCTCTCTGTCGAGCCACGAGATGAGATCAGGAAGAAGTCCGTACAGTAGACCAGGTTGAGCTGATCAAGAGCAAGTGCGTGAGAGAGAGAGACGTCCTGTAATACATAGGCACGGCCCATTGCGCGTTTTGCTCGGGAAGCTGCCGCTGGCCATGTGTGCGGGCGAGGCGAGAGGGGCGGGAGAGAAACTGTCTGACGTCCTGCCTGGACATCGCAGGGAGCACTACCTGCGAAAATGCATCATCGCCCAGGTCAGCGAAAGTCCCACATGAGATCAAGAACTGTGGAATCGTCGAATAGGGAGTGGATCCCTCCCTCTGAGATCCGATGCTTGAGCTCACCAACTGGCGACCAGACCTGCTCGATGAGATGCTCGATGGCAAGGACGCCAGGAGGGATATTGTGACCTTGTTCTGACTCGACTGGTGTTCACTACAGTCGACATGACTGACAGTGAGTCGGGTCTCTGGCCGCAGGGGAACTCAGTCAGTCGGGCTCCTGCTGTCCGGTGCGTGCGCTTGGCTGGCTTGCGTTTCCGTGTCGAACGAGGTGGTCATCACCCACGAAATGGCAGCGATGGATCGGCCACCGTCTGGTCCTATCCGTGTGTTGATCCGGGCTCATTTGCAGGCGTGTACATACGAGGCGCCAAAGTGGTGGTCCCACGGTCCGAGTTGCGTTGGCCGGAGATTCTCGTCCCTCGCGCAGGCGTGGGATGTGTGGCGCACGGACGACGCGGGAGAGGTTCGAGAGATCCGCCTTCCTCGCGTCGAAAGGCCCTCAGACTCGGAGTCAGAGTGTGCGTGTGGGTCGCCCCGTCATTGGAGGGAGGCGGAAGCGAGTCAGCCTTCGTTTCCCGGTCGGACGCATCGAAACTTTGAAGAAGCGGCAATGGAGGGTACTGTACGATGAGTTACGTACAGGCGTCGAACGAATCAATCCACCAACGGTGCACGATGTGTCCACTGTACAGAATCTGTATCAGATCTTGATGCGACTACTGTATGAGCCGACCCGAGCGGATTGGTGAGCCGTGACTCACGTCCTCGTTGCGTCAACGCTGAAAATTGAGATCTGGGACCACGCGCGCCCAGCGTGTTTGAGCTGTTCCAGCGACAATCTTCGTCCAGCGTCTGGGAAGGGGTGGGTTTTCTATAGCGCAGGAAAGGAGTTCATCCTGTGGTTCACTTTCGTTTAGGTAATTAGATTCAAATGTACACGGGCTCGTCGTCGCTCAGTAGCCGGGACTTCTCGTCCGCTCGCCCGTGGGCTTTGCGCTCGCGCCGAGCACTCCATGCAGCAAGCACGAACACGAACACAGCGAGGATCGCCAGACGTAGCCACGGGAACTTGCGCTTGGTGACTTTCGCTTGGCCCCCAACGGCGTGGTCGGCGTCTTTCGCAGCGCCCCGCGCGGCATCTCTCGAAGCGTCAGTAGCAGCATCGTGCGCGGCATCTTTCGCAGCGGCCTCAGCAGCGGCATTTGACTCGCGCTCCTCGTCGGAGACTGCAAACGGCGTGTGCGTGGGCAACGCATACGTGTCGGCCCATGACGGCAGCTGCGACGGATTCTCGAACCAGGACGCCGCTTGAAGGGAGCTGCCCTGATGAGAAGAATGCGCCGTGATACTGTGCGGACGAGCACCAGCATAGTACACGTTGCCATACCCCGTCACACTGCACGCGAGCGCGTTGCTGACGCGGACGGTCACGTCGCCCCGTCCAGAGTTCTTCACAGTCGCGTCTGCGCAAGGCACAGCGCCAGCGCCGATGTCGCCCTCTCCTGTGGCCTGGTAGTCGCACTGCGCGACGGCGGAGGACCACGCGTCGTCTACATGGATGCCAATGTCGCCCGAGCTCGTCATGGTCGCGTTCAGCCACGCGGCGTGGAGTGTCGCGGCCGTCAGGGTCGCGCCGCCGTGCGAGGAGCTACGAAGTGAGACAGCGCTCTCCACTTGGACGTGCGCCGCATGGATCTTGACACTACCGCCGCTGGTCGTCCGCACGTCCAGCGAGCCCACGGTGAGGTCGTCCGCGACAAGACGCACGCTGCCGTAACCGTGGGACTCGAGCGACAGCACCGCCACGCGCAGCTGGACGTGGGGCGGCAGGTACACGTCGCCCCCGCCGCTAGCAGTCGCGGAGACGTGCGCACTGGCGTCGTCGGCCGCGAGGACGTCGTGGTCCACGGCGACGTCTCCGTACCCGGCGGCCGTGACCTGGTAGAGCTGTTGTTTCTTGTGGACCGTGATCTCGACGCCGTCGGCCATCACACCCGCCTGGACCCGCAGTTCACCTGGCGCCGACGACGCGAATGACGACCAGCTCGGGCTGTAGGGCGAGTCGCCGCCGCGCACGCGGATTGTCGCGAGCGCCGCGGGGTCTTGGGACGGCGCGAACTGAAGCCAAACGCCCACCGCGGCGCTCGAGACGACCGAACGGAGCGCCTGGTCGTCTCGCGCGTCGCCCCCGCGGACGGTCCACACGCCGCTGAAGGCGGTCTTCTCGACGCGAAGCGCACTACCGAAAGACACCGCGAGCAGCGCTAGAAGCGCGCCGAGCGCGCGGCACAGCGCCATGGTCTGGGTCGATTTGCGATGAGGTGAGTCGGAGGAGTGGCCACCGAGCAGATCAGTCTGCATATAGCGGAGGTTTGATTCCTTATACCGCGGGTATTGCACGTGCATTTGGTGTGGCATACAACTTCAAGTCATCGCGACCAAACCAACTCAGGGTCGCCCGAGGTTCAGGGGCCAAGAATAATGGAGCAACCAGCACGCGAGCTCGTCCAAGCGACTTCAGCAAACCTCTTTTCAAAGTCAAAGATTTCGAGCGGCGCTCACAGGGTGGCGTTTGATGGGCCAATGCCGTAGAAGAGTCGCTGCACCTCGGCTAATACACCGTATCACCACGATGCGCCAACGGCAGGGCTGGGACTGTATCTGGTTCAAACACGTGTAGCGTGCTATATCCTTTGGGTCTTTCAGCTTGCTCTAGGAGCGGAAGTAGTCAGCACACAACCATCCCTTCGGCAAACGACGGCAGCGGCGATGGAGGCTCGGACCATGGCACAGCTCGAAGGGACTTGCCCTGATGCGACGAGTGCGCCGTGTCTCTGCCACACTGAACGTGAGCGCGTGGCTGGCACGAACGGTGACGTCGCCTGACCCAACGTTCTTCGCGTTGGCGTCTGCGCAGGGCACAGCGGCGGTGTTGATGCTTCCCTCCCCGCTTGCCTGGTACTCGCATCGTGCGACTGCCGACGACCAGGTATCGCCCACGTGAACGATGAGCTCGCCTGAGTTTGTTGTCGCGTTGAGCATTGCGACACGAAGCGTCGTCGCCGGTGTGAGGCTCCACCGTGTGCGGAGATACGGAGCGAGACGTCGCTCTCCACTTGGACGTGCGAAGTCTTCCGTGGCACTAACCAACCGAGGTCGTGTTCAGGCGGTTTGCATTGTGCCGGGCGAGAACAGATCGCCAAAAACGACCAGAAATGTTCCGACTTTCAACTGGATCGATTCTCCCCCACTCCGCTGAGAATCCGCGCGTCGGACTCGTGGACCATTCGGTTGCGATCTGGATTGTCGAGATTGTCTGGGAACGGCATACGGGGGCCCGCGGAGAAAAATCTCGCGGCTGGCCAAATCGTGATTGCTGTGACGTTCTCTGGCGAGTTCGCAGGTGCTCACGCGAGTGTGCGGCGCCGCGGTGTTTGCTCGCTATGAGAGGAGGGCCCAGACCTAAACAGTGTATGGGTAGCCGTTTTGCCTCTGCACTGGATCGAGGCGTGGACCTTGACGCTACCGCCGCTGGTCGCCCCCACGTCAAGTGAGCCGACGGTGAGGTCATCGGCAACGACACGCAGGCTGCCGAACTTTGGCTCGTCCCACAGGCGGCTAGGAAAATTTCGCGGCTCTGCGGCCGGTTTACGCACGTTCTTCCGGCGGTGGAAGCTGCACCGACTAGCGCCTACGGCTAGCTGAAGGGTTATCGGGTTCTATATTGTAACCAATACACCAATCATTCATCTTCATTCATTCATTCACGCAGGTTGCCGAAGCCGCGCGACTCGAGCGACAATGCCGCCACGCGCAGGCGGGTGTCCAGCAGGACATACACGTTGCCCACACCGCTAGAGTTGGCTGAGATGCGTACAGCGGTGTCTTCGATGGCGAGGACGTCGTGATCCATGACGACGTCTCCGTACCCGGTAGCTGGAACTTGGTAGAGCAGCTGTCTCCTGTGCACTGTGATCTGGACGCCCTGGACCGTCACACCCGCCCTGATGCGCACTTCACTTGGTGTCGGCGACGCGAACTCCAACCAACTTGGACTGTACAGCGAGTCGCTTCCGCCGTGCACGCAGATAGTCGCGAGCACCGCGGGGTCTTGGGACGGCGCGTACTGAAGGTAGACGCCCACCTCCGCAGTCGAAACGACCGAGCGAAGCGCCTGGTCGTCGTGTGCATCGCTCGCGCGCACGAAGCCACTCGCCGCGCGAAGTGCTCTGCTCGACGCAAAGCGCGGCACAAAGAGTCAGCGCAAGCAGCGCTAGAAGCACGCTGAAAGCGCCGCGCGGTGCCATGGTCTCCGCTTGATTGGGTTGATTCACGATGAGATGAGACGGTGGAGTTGACTGATGGCCTCGTAGATCTGAATATCTCAGTATATCGTCTAGCAGAGGTATTTCACGTTCGTTTGATGTGGCAGACAACTTCAAGGCAAGACGGATTCTTCGTGGGAATGATGCCTGTGAAAATTGACGCTGAGAAACATGTATTACAATCGTTTAGACCGATACAGAGCGCTCTTGTAGTGCAGCGCACGAGTGGCCAGCAAGCATACGTCGCTTCGAGAACCATTCGCTCTAGAGCGCGCGGTAGCCCTGCTCTTCGCTCGACGTGGGCGTCTCGCCGCCAGCAGCTGGCGTCAGCGCCGGAGTCTGCGGCTGCTGCGCACCGCCATCGCTGTTGCCGCCCTTGCCGCCCCTGTTGATATCGCCGAAGTCGAAGCTGGGGGCGCTGCCCGTGCCACCCTGGCCCTTGCCGCCTTGGCCGCCCTGACCACGCTGACCCTTGCTTCCACCCGGTTGACCGCCCTGACCGCTGGCGCTCGGGCGGCTGCCGCCCTGACCTTTGCCCCCACCCTTACCGTCCGGGGCGCCTGCTCCGCTTCCGCTCGGGTGGCCGCCGCCCTGGACCTTGTCACCCTGACCGCTTCCGCCGCTTGGAAGGGCGCTTCCTTCACCGCCAGGCTGGCCCGCACCCTTGCCGCCGTGGGCAGCGCCACCCTGGCCCTTATCGCCTTGTCCGTTGACTTCGCCCTGTTCACCTTTGCCCGGACCTTGACCGCCAGCAGACGCACCGCCCTTGCCATGACCCTGGCTACCGGCGGGGACGCCGCCCTTGCCCTGTCCGCCCGCGCCACCCTTGCCTTGTCCGCCCGAGGGAGCTGCACCACCATTGTCCTGGCCTCCTGACGGAGCCGCACCGCCGCCGCCCTGGCCACCCGAAGTAGCAGCGCCGTTGCCGCCCTGGCCACCCGAAGGAGCAGCGCCGTTGTCCTCCGTCTGCTCCGTGGCGCCGTCGTAGGCCTGCATGACCACTTCACCGCGAAGGTTGCGTGGCGCGGTCTGCCTGGCGACAGCGAAGGCGTCGACGGCAAGAGTAGTTTGGGATACGACCATGGCGGCGCACGCGACGAGAAGGCTGAGCTTGCGGAGAGAGAGCATGATGTTGAGTTGATCGGCTTGTAAGGAGGAGACTTGGCGTGGTGTGTTGCTGGGTGCTCAGGTGGAGGCAATTGTAGAATGTGCTCACCTGATCGCGCCTCTCGGGCTCGGAGCTCTGCGGGGTGAGAGCCTACAGCCCTCGAGCCCCTCAACACAGGTCCTCTCGTGGCATCGTCACACTTCCGCACGGCAGGAAAGTGATGGCATGGCACGGAAGAAACCAACCTGGATCCGGTGCCGAATCCTCCGCGATCCCAGCGGGTGCAGCGACCTCGAGGGCTGATCCCAGCGCTAGTGACCCCTCTCTGCCTCGTCCTGCAGTTGCAGTCGTACAGCCAACCCACCTGAGTCAGGTATGGCTACATACTGGATACCACGCTTTACCCGTCAGGTCCTAACGGGTAAAAGCGTGGTATCGAGTATGTAGCCATATGATCCGGTGCCTTTTATGTACAACAGGACGCTGGGTCTGACTCCGTGAACTTCAAGTGTTGAGCTCTCGAGCTGATCACAAAAAACGCACCCAAATCTAGACGACGTGGCGATGCAGCTAGAAGCGGAGTGACCGTCGCTGGATGAAGGCGCCTGCGTGGGCGTGATCTACTCCTCGAACAGCAGGGCCACGGGAACCAGTTTTCGCCTCTACACCACGAGCACGCATATGTCATGGTCCCGACACTGTGGTGGGTGACGTGCTCATCTTAACGCCGTATCCCGGATATGGTATCTGGGCCTCTAAGGGAGATTTTAATCGCGCCATTTCCCTCTCTTTTTTACAAGGGTGACCGTTACCGAAAATGGACTACCAGGAGCAGGCACACAACGGCCATCAGAAAAAATAGGAGACATTCAACGCAGCGGCATGTAACACGAAATATGTACTGAACAAGACCAATAAACAAACATATCCCTACGCCGAATAGGCTATGAGGCTGAACGAAACGATCTCTCTAAAGCGCGCGGTAGCCCTGCTCTTCGCTCGACGCGGGCGTCTCGCCGCCGGCAGCCGGAGCCTGAGGCTGCGAGGCGCCGCCGCCGCTGTTGCCGCCCTTGCCTCCCTTGTTGATGTCGCCAAAGCCGAAGCTGGGGGCGCTGCCCGCGCCACCCTGGCCCTTGCCGCCAGCACCGGCGCCGCCCTGACCCTTTCCGCCCTGGCCGCCTTGATCCTTGCCACCTTCGGCGCCCTGGCCCTTGCTTCCGCCCGGGCGACCTCCTTGGCCTTGGCTAGGTCCGTTTCCACCTTGCGGTCCGCTTGCGCCGCTGCCCTTGCCGCCTTGTCCGTTGCCGCCGTGGCCCTTGCCGCCTTGACCCTTGCCGCCTTGACCCTTGCCACCCTGGCCGCTTCCACCTTGGCCCTTGCCACCGGCAGCACCGCCCTTGCCGCCCATGCCCTGGCCTCCGGCAGGAGCGCCTGCGTTGCCCTGACCACCCGCGGGGGCTGCGCCAGCTCCGTCGGTCTGCGCCGCGTCGCCGCCGTTGTCGTAGGCCTGCATGGCAGTTTCACTGCGAAGGTGACGCGCGGCAACCGGCGTCGCGTCCGCGCTGAGAAAGCTCTGCGACGCGATGACCGCGACGCATGCGGCGAGGAGACTGAGCTTGCGGAGCGAGAGCATGCTGTTCTTGGTTGGAGGTTGGAGTGAGAACCTGACGAGTGCTTGGTAGTGGGTGTTCACTGCGAGGCGAATTGTAGAATGAGGGATCCGAGATTGGCCAGTAGAGACCGCAGAGGGGCTCTACTTTCGTGAGAGACAGCGAGAGGACTCCGTTGAGAACGGCGGAGGGTTGAAGTGATGGGTTCCGGGCGACAAGAGCTGCGATCTGGAAAGAGACAGCGGAGGTCCCCATCCGGTGCAATGCCACGGAGGGCTGATCACGAGATGCTTGAGAGGACCACTTTGTGACTCTAAAACCCCGACTTTGAATCGCTTGACAAAGGCGCGTTAGTCAGACGACCTCAACCTTAGTCCAGCGACCCGACCCTGGGGCAGTTCCCAACTCATCCTGGACAAGTCGTTGTAGAAGTCGGGCTCTCGACCAGATGACAAAGTCGCTGAATCCACATTGTCCGTTTTATGCACAATAGGACATTTGTGCTGACTCGACGAGACAAAGACGTTGAGCTCCCGAGCTGATCCCGAGACCGAGAGCATTCACACTGGCCTCTGGGTATGCTCCTACAGTATCGGAGTGACCTATAGAAGGGGGGGGGGGGGGG